>JAUZST010000524.1:0-29466 GCA_034779995.1 Parotocinclus haroldoi
AGAGACTTTTATAGAAGTGCTTTGGATTATTCTTAGTAAACCAAACCTGAGATGTTAGAAATAACAAATTAATCGTGTTAGGACTTGCTATAGACATGTATGATTTTTGAAAAAATAACATTCCAACCCGATTCCAATAAAGTTGGGACAGTAAAAACTGTAAATAAAAACTAAATGCAATAATGTACAGATCTAAAAAAAAACTGATATTATATTCACAATAGAACATGAACAATAACAACAAATGGCAACAAATTTTGAAATTTCATGCTAAATATTGGCTCATTTGAAATTTCGTGTCAGCAACACATCTCAAAAAAGTTGGGACAGGGCAATAAGAGGGCGGAAAAGTTAAAGGTACAAAAAATGAACAGCTGGAAGACCAAATTGCAACTCATTAGGTCAGTTGACAATAGGTCATTAACATGACTGGGTATAAAAAGAGCATCTTGGAGTGGCAGCGGCTCTCAGAGGTAAAGATAGGAAGAGGATCAGCAATCTCCCTGAAATAGTGGCGCGATATCAGAAAGGAGCTTGACAGTGTAAAATTTATAAGAGTTTGAACATATCATCATCTACAGTGCATAATATCAGAAAAAGATTCAGAGAATCTGGAAGAATCTTCAGGAAGGTATATCCAGGTTCTAGAGCAGGGGTGGGCAAACTGTTTGACTTGTGGGCCACAGAGGGTTCTAAAATTTGTGCATCAGAGTGTCTCATCTAATAAAGCTTAACGGGCCCCCGTTCTAGAGCAACAGATGCTCTCATCCAGACGACGTCCCTTTTAAGGAAGATCGTACATTTTCCAACATGACAATGCCAATTTTGCTTATCATAAAACGGAAGATATAACAAAAAAGACCTAAGACAGTTGAGCAACTAGAATCCTACATTAGAAAAGAATGGGTTAACATTCCTCTCTCAGCTTGAACAACTTGTCTCCTCAGTCCCCAGACATTTACAGACTGTTGTAAAGAGAAAAGGGGGTACAGTCTCACAGTGGTAAACATTGCTGTTTTCATGAATTTTAAATTCCTCTTTTCCTCTTTCAGTGATACATCTTCATATATTAAACATTTGATATGTCATCTATATTTTATTCTCAATAAAATATGGAATTTTAAACTTTCACATCATTGCATTCCGTTTTTATTTACAGTTTGTACTTTGTCCCAACTCTTTATGGAATCGGGTTTGTAATTGCATTATATATGCACGTGCATTGTAGCCTTCACTTGTCATTGTTAATATTATTATTGTTCTTATAACAATAATATGAATGATAATAATAATAATAATAATAATAATATCAACAATAACTATAAAATCAATAACAACAACTAATATAATAATATAATAAAAAATAGCAGCAATAATTTTGAAAAACCAAAAAATAATTAGAATAATAATAATAATTATTATTATTATATTAGTGTTGTTGTTATAATAATAATTATTATTATTATTATATGGATTTTTGTAGCAATAAAACATATAAGTCACATAAATTAGGGGATATTAAAAAAAAAATGTTTCAAAATTCCCTAAATTTTGCAAGCAGTGTGTTATTATTATTGTAATAATAATAATAATAATAGCATCAAAACAATTCCAATAATAATAATAATGATAATAATAATAATGACAATTAAATAAAAAAAATATATTAATAAAAAACAATAAAATAATAACTATAAAAATGACAATTAAATAATAATAACAACAATCACAATAACAATACCATTAACAGTTATTTTTGTAGTTGTTATTATTATTATTTTATTTGTTTTGTTTTTTAATACTATTATTGCTGTTCATGAGCATGACTATTAGTATTATTCTTGCTGTTGCTATTATTATTGTTTTATTATTTTACTATATTTTTGTTTTTATTTTTATGTTATTTAGTTTATTATTAGTTTTTAGATTATAATAATTATTATTTTTATTATTATTACATACGAAACAGATGAAACCGATACAAATACATAATATTATAATGATAATATAATTAATGCGTGGTTCATGATATGTACTATTATTACATGTAATAATGAATTCATATACAAAAATGCATTTTATACCAATTTAATTCTTTTTATTTTAACACTGGAACTATGCTGTGTATTTAATGACAGCGCTGCTAACTGTAAAATATTTATTTATTTGTTACTGAAATCTCCAGTTTGAATGCATTCAGGTTGTTTTTGGAGAGAGTCAGGAATTCTGATCTTTAAACTCTGGAAAGAAAAGAAATGAGGGAGACGTTTAATTTTAAAAGCTTTATAAATGAAAACTTCGGATGTTTCTATTTAAATAGGATAAAAGTGCAAGCTTTACCTCCTGGGATCTCGAGCGTGTTAGTCAGTAAAGCGTCAGCCTGAGCTTGATCCATGTTCCTGTACAGGAGCTCACTGTTGCTCTGGAGATTAGGATCACAGATCTGGATCAGTTACACCATTTTAATAGTCCTGATTGAAAGTGTTTTTAATTTGCCAGGGACTCACCATGAAAGAACTGAAGAGAGCAGATCCCATAACACTGCGTACCTGCTCTTCAACTCCCGGGTACGAGAAGACAAAATGCTGCAGGAGAATGCAAGGGGTGGGGTGGAGGCAATAAAGCAGTTTATATAAAGAACTGTTCCTCATCTGTACATGCAGGCAGGCACATAAACCAACAGGCTTATTTCTAATAATTAGTGTAAGATCAAATGGTTCTAATTGTAATGATGCACCATAAATATTATATTATTTTTCTGCAAGATGGAAAAAGGGGAGAAGCCCAGTCCCCCAACCTGAAAGGAAGTGGATACTCTCCTCTGGCAATATGAAAACACATAGGCAAAAACTAGCGACATGAACAAAACCAAAAATACTGAAAAAAGACAAGAACAACCCCCCAAAACTGAGAGATGAACTAAACCCACAAAAAATACCCAGAGACAGTAACAAGACCCCAGAGAATGAACAAATGAGACATAAGACATGAACAACAACAACAAAAAAAAAACAACACAAACAGACACAGGTACAGGACCAAAAAACTATATACAGGAACAAAAAAACTAAAGACAGGGACAAGACAAAAAATATAGACAGGAACAAAACCAAAAAAAAATAGACACGGAAACGAGACAGGATGAATCTAAGAGGATCTAAGGTTCAGAACAAGACCAAAGAAACTGGAGACCCTGATAAAGTCCACTCTACAGGTGGGGTCAAGACCCAGGACACCTAGACACTATCTAAGACCTAGAGAGTGGTTATATCTAGAGAGGTTCTGACTTTAATCCTGAGTGATGCAGTATACATTTTGATGGAGTATTAACTGTACATAAACCACAGAACTTCTTTGTACCTTTAAAGCCATACTGGCCTGGATCTGAGAGTCGACGTGATCCTGATTACCCAGAGCATGGAGCAAACGCTGCACCACTCCCAAACGAACCAGTTCCTCTGATGTCTCCTGCTTCTGCTCTGCTAAGATCCTGCAAATGATAGATTATACACAGTGTCCCATTACTCCAGCATTACAGGGTTAAAGTTCACACGTGCATTTGGTACTAATTTTTATGATATAATCATGATAGACAGGAGCAGGTAGGAGGTTACCGTAGGGTTTTGGCTGCTGCAGCTTGCTGAACAAACACCGGTAATGGGTTGGTCATCTTCATCATCCGAGGATCTGAGGAAGCAGCCATAGATTGATTCTTGAAATGTTTATAATCAATGTTTAGATATTTCTGTCTCTACAGAGCATAATAATCATTAAACGATTCAGAATCTGGAGAAATTTCAGTCCTAAAAAGCCTAAACTGAAGAGGGGTGATCTTTCTCTCCTCCCTCAGATGGCACTGCATCAAGAACCATCATTCATCAGTATCTGATAGGAGCATATGGGTAAGGGATTACTTTATCAAACCTTTATCAACCTCTAAAATACAGAGTTACATTCACAAATACCACTTACAACTTTACTGTACAAAAAACAAGCCTCGTGTTAATCAGGTCCTGAAGCTCCGCCCACTTCCGTTGGTTCTGAGACATCTAGGATGGGCCATCACCATGGAAACGGGTGCTCAGACCTATCAGGATTATAGATCTTTTTTGGGCCAAAGACAAAAAAGGAGCATCCAGACTGTTATGAGGAACAAGTCCAAAAGGCAGGGTCTATCATGGTTCGGGGTCGGGTCCGGACCCTTGGTAAAGGGTATTTACATTTCTGTCATATAGCATTAATGTAGAAAAGTACACAGAGATTTTAGAGCAACATAAACTGCCTTTAAGACGACATCTTTACCAGGGACATTTAACAAGACAAAACAAAACGACATGCCGCACACATTATAAAGGCACAGCTGTGGAAGAAGATGGCACAGTTGCTGGTCCCATTATGTGTGTACTGTCTGTAGTTAGTGCCACAGGTATTAGGTGATGGGTTAGAGTTATGTGACATCGTACCCTGTAGGATCTCGTTTTTATGGGCTCCATCTCTGGCTGGTTTCAGTAGATCCACCAGAGCAGGAAGCAGATCTTCCCTCACCTCCGTCTGCTGAAGCTCCACAATCAGCTCCATCGCTGTGAAAGTCACAGGCACAACCAAACAAACAATCCGATCACGTTTACCAAACACAATCATCCATGGAAATTTGGATCAGATCAGTCAAAGGACCGAGGTTTTTGCTCAAAGGTCCAACAGTGGCAGCTGGGCAAAGATTAAAGACTTCCAAATGTCTCTGTGACTTTGTTTATCTACTGTAGATCATTTAACATCTGAGCCACCCGAACAGGTTGGGTCCCCTTTGAAGTCTTGGTCCTCCTTAGATTTCTTTCTTATACTGTTTAGGCATTTTTCTTTCCGCTGTCACCCTAGGCTTGCTCCGTTTGGGATATTAGAAGATCATCTACAATTGTAAAGCTGCTTTGAGAAAATGCTCCATCATAAAAAAAGCACTACAGAAACAAATCTAAATAGACTTATGAGTTCTGAGCCGGTCCCAAGCCCAGTATAACTGAGAGGGCTGTTTCAGGAAGGCCATCATGCACAAAAACCTGTGCCAGGTCTTATATGAGGATCATACCCACAGTGCTACTCCCTAACAATAACAACGTTCCAAGGGTCATGCGTATGCCGTTAGATATTTAGGAATTATTTTAGACTGTAATTACAGTTACAGTTGTTTCTTTGTTCAACTGTTACCTAAGCAGGATACAGCAGGGATTAAAAAAACTACGTATAAATAACAGAATACAAAATGACTGGTTTATAATCAGAGCACCGTTACCTTCGTGCTGCACCTCCAGATGGAATGAGCGCAGCAAATTCAGCAAAGGCTTCACAACAGCAGGGGGAGTCGACTTCATAACAGACTGATAAGAACATAAAAAGAGCACGGCTTGGTATCTCGGTTTCTTCTGCACTCCGTATTTTGTGTACTATTGAGAAAAGGATGATCCAAAAATGATGTGGATCGGTATTTTTGACTAAACGATGAGGGCAGCACCCCCATTAGGTCATGCTTCTGTTATTCTGTAACAGCTTCAGTCAATCAATCACGTCGTCACGGTAACAACGTTAAGAAGTTTCTGTAATAAGACCCCAGGTCGTAATCGTTCTAGACATTTGTGCAGGGATCAAATTGAGCTATTCTAAATTTAAAATACTGAAGGTAAATCAAAATGGTGTATTTTTTAGCTTCTTATAACTTCTTAAAATTGAATGAAAACAGCAATTAAAAGTCAAATAGTAAAACTGGGAGTCTGCTTTCTGTTTGTTATAAAGGTGAAATAATAAAAACCTAATCAGCAGTTAAACATTTAAACATGTAGTATAATACAGTAAATAAAACAGTAAATATTGTTTTATAGAACTATTATATTACTATTTATTCTTCATATACTTTGCACTATTTGTTATTCTATTACTTTTATTAGTAATGTTTAGATTAGAATGAGGCATCTTTCTAAAGAATTAATTAAAAGAAGTTGCCTGGACCAACAAGGTGGTGACGCTGAGGGGCACCTAGGTGTTATATCTATAACGTGTCCTTGGTACTGGTGGGTAAGAGCGTGGATAACGGAGCGATGCCTGTACCTGCACTGAGCGTAAGACATGCAGGACAAGGTGCTGAGCTTTAGGATTTCTGCACTCCAGTAAAGCCACCAGTCCTTTGTAGACCTGGTTCTGGTATTTCGGGTTTCCGTGAGCCAGAGACTCGAGCAGATTGGACGCTTCGTGCTGCGTCTCCTCCGAGCTCGACTTCGCCAAACACTCGACTACGGCCTTTACACCTGCATAAGCAAACATGAGGAGGTGGAAATAAAGGTCTGTTCATAACGAACTTGATTTTTTTCACACAAAATAACAGACAGTATTTTTAAAGCACTGTGACCTTCATGCCAAGTGTGCTGCCTTTTTTCTGTCCCTAAAATCTCCCTGTCCTTTAATTCCCTTTCTCTTGATGTGTCTGGGAGATTTCACAACAAAAACACGAGTGAAGATGAGTACAGGAAGCTCTAGTTTGTGTATTTTTGTTATTAGAAAGCTCTTAGATAAACAGTAAAATGGTTCCATCCAAGCACTGGGAGTTTTATCATCACCATTCTCCAGCCTTTTAGTTTCATAACTTTGGGATTCTCTTTAATATCCATGTTTTAAATCAGACTTTCATTTTATTCTTTAAGCTCTTACGAGCTGTTCTGCCCAGCAACCGAGCTCTGATTGGTCAGTCTGATTTCAACGCAGAAATTAGAACATAGAACAATCTAGGTGTAGGCGTTTATATACGTGTGTTCCTTTTCGGAATATTTTTTCTGTTCCTAAAAATTTGACTTGGTGTGAAAAGACACATCAAAATCAGGCTGACCAATCAGAAAATCAGGAGACTGTAGAAGAGCTCATCCTGATAGTATCAGAGCAGAAGAGCTTATAGAATAAGAAACAGGCTGATTATAAAAACATGGAAAAGGGAAAGTAAAGAAAGAGAGTTTAGATAAGAAAAAGTAACATGAGAACGTCCCACTGCATTAATAAATTAAATTAAATTAAATCTCCTTATATATAAGGAATAGACCTTAGTACTGGATGAGATCTCCCTGTTGTAGCCCACTAACTTCATGGTTTGACTGTGTGTGTGTGTGTGTGTGTGTGTGTGTGTGTGTTGTGTGTGTGTGTGTGTGTGTGTGTATATATACCGTAGCTTTCACAGATGAGCTCTTTGTACATATGTCCGCTATTAGAGACAATGCAGAGCAGTCGCAGAGCTTCGGTCTTCTCTTCGTCCTTGATTTCGTCCTGATTCAGGATCTCCAGCAGGGTCATCACACCTCCCACGTCCAAAAACTCCAGCATGTACTGGTGACTGCACACACGGAAGACATCAGGGGCTGGATTCACAAAAACGTGAGGGTAAAAGTTACGAAACATTTCTTCATATCTTCAAATGTTGAAATTCTAAACTTTTTTCTTAAGATCAAAGCGCTGTTCTTGAAAACGTCCTTAAATGTTTTCTTAACCTTACTCTCACACTCGTCTTATGCTGAAAAAGTTTATTATTATCTTTTTAAAACTTTAAACAGTTCAGTTATTGAAAATAAAGCCAGAATTATTTTCCAAGAAGGATTCTTTCCTCTCCTGGTTATTTTTTCACCATCACCTCAATTAGCACTTTGAGATTTCTTTGAAATGTAAAGTGCATTACAAATAATGTGTACTATTATTATTATTATTACTTGTTGGCTAAAAGAAGATTAAACTAAATAACGGAAATAATGGTCAATTCAGACTCAGAATGGGTATCATGTTGCATACCGTAATCCGTCAAATGTAACGTAAGAAAACACTACGGTTTTCTTAAGATAACTTTTAAGAACTTATTTTTTCTTCTGTTTTCAATTCAAATTTTATTTATAAAGCACTTTTTATAATGGAGCATTGTCACGAAGCAACTTCACAATCTTATATTTTCTTAAAAGGCCAATCCCAAATTGAGAAAGCCTATTATTGGCATGACAAATGTTGCATTCGTTTGGCCCAAAGCTTGGGTACAAAACAGAGAAGAGATAAAAATAAAAAGTTTTTGGTATAGCTATCTCTATTTCTTTCAACCAAATGCCCAAAAGGACTCTTTAGACCAAATTATTTGTATGAAGGACATGGCAGCAGATTTGGTGAAGCCACTAAGTAGAACAGACTAAAGAGCAACAGCACAGATACTAGCAGGCTGCCCTAATATGCAGACTGTCATAAGATTTCTTTGTTCGGTAGTTTTCACATGCCCTACTTCTCAGACGTTTGTCTTTTTTGACAGTACGCCTGCAGAAGCCCGGACATTTTTCCGTAGTGTTGGCGTTCCCCACTTGATCCTTGAGATACATCTCTCTGGCCATTAATCATTAAACTGTTCTTGACAACTTCATGGTATTTTACACAGTCCTTGCTCTGATATTATTAACCTTCATACACACTCAACACGGATGTGCCTGCACAAATACTACAAGTGTACTGTACATGTGCAATGGCTTGTAAGTAGAAGGCATTTCAAGGGGTAGTACTTAAACTTTCATAATAGTACTTTGATAGAGTTACATTGCAGTTCGGGACTGTCATAGCCTAGTGGTTAAGGTACTGAACTATGGACCAGAGGGTCCAGGGTTCAAATCCCACCTTTGCCACAGCTGGGTCCTTGAGACCCATAACCCACAACTGCTCTGATTGTAAGACTGTATCAGTTGTAAGTCGCTCTGGATAAGGGCGTCTGCTAAATACTGGAAATGTAAATGTAAATTTCTGTAATTCTCACACTCAATGTAGCTTGCAACATCTGTTCCAGCCAAATCTCTGCCAGTCAAAAAAACCTGAAAAAAAAACCAAAGGGGTTGTAAGCAAACATTTAGGAGCAGTGACAGTGATAGCAGTAGGGTTATCAGCACAGCACCATTCACAGCTGCCCAGTCACAAGCACAGAGGGAGAACAGGTGTCTTACACACAGGGGTAATAAATAGATGTACACTGTAATAAATGTTTACTGGATGCAAAATTATAGAAAGGTTATGTTTGAGAAAATAATAAAGTATTTTTAACCGTGTTGTTATAGTTTTGGTTGTATATTATGTTGATTTTACATTTAAAATATAATTAAAAATCCCTTTTAATTGGACCCTTGCAAGATACTACTCAATACAGACTCTGCAGATCATCCAGGGTCCAGTGCTTTTTACTGTTAACCTCTTGATCCCATGAATGTAATGGATCCTGATTGACATGTTTCTGTAACTTTGGATCAATGCTGTGGAACATCCAGTTATGATGTACTGTGGAAGGAACTGTGCAAAATTCCTAGGCCACCGTTATATTAGACAGTCTTTTGTTTTAATGAACATATAGAATTATTTCATAGTCTACTAGAAAACAACCAGAAAATTCAAATTCAATATAAAAAATAAAATCATCAGAGGACAACTGCTTCTATAGGGTACAGTGGCTAGTAGTACCTTTTAGTGTTCCTACCGTTATGTTTGCAGCAGCATCTGGCAGCTTCACCAGAATGCCACGTTGACCATTCTACAGTCTGAAGAAACATGGTCGTAAATTGTTTCTTTGGAAGGGCAGGAGCAAAGAAACAACCTTTTTTTTCCTATAATTTAAGATGCTAAAGCTCAAAGAGATTGGAATGAAGATCGGCTGAAGTAATATGGATTGACAAATTCATGTTTGAAATGTTTGGGTCCCGTCATGGTCAGTATGTTTTATTTTGCCATTACAACATTTCTAATGCAACAAATCTAATGGTGGTCTAAGGCTTTTTGCACATTACTGTATCTGAAAATACCTCTGTGTGTGGATGCTTTTAAGTTAAGGTACTGCTTTAAGTTGCAGAACACTTTATCAAATAGTCACACTTTCATGTTCTGCTGTGATCAGAGATGCATTTAGACAGAAAAAAAGCCGCTTGAGTGTGGAATGACGCTAACAGGGTCTGGTGGTATTTCGAGGACAAGTCCATGAGGGTAGAGAGGGACACAAATTTCTTGGGACAGTAGAGAGACGGGAGAGTGCGAATGAGAATGAGGGGAGACAGAGCCAGTCTGTGATCTCTCCATGCAGCACTGCTAACAGAGCTCTCTTTCATAAACACACATTAAGGCACAGAGAGAGAGAGAGAGAGAGAGAGAGAGAGAGAGAGAGAGAGAGAGAGAGAGAGTGTGAATGAATGAATGAATGAATGAATGAATGAATGAATGAAAGGACACACCCATGCCCTTTTTTGATACACTTCCTGTTTGTGTATAATGCTTTGCTGTTGGTTCTTACTGTATGTCTCTGTGTGTGTAGGTGAAGCATCGTTGGTGTGAGCTGGTGGTCAAACATAAATACACAGCCGCATATAGAGATCTAGAACACTTCCTCATTCATGACCAGGTACATTGTCTTCTTATATGTGATGCATTTGGAAAGTCTTTAAATCCTGTCACCTGTTACACATTTTGTTAAGTCGAGGCCATGTGCTAAAATATCAGATGTTTGTACATGATATACACCTGTATATATAAGGTCCCACAGATAACAATGTATATCAGAGCAAAATCCAAACCACGAGGAGGAAATATCTGCCTGTACAGCTCAGAGACCTCCAAGAGTACAGTGGACTCCATAATTTTAAGGTGGAAGAAGTGTGATTCTCAGAAGAATCAAGAACAAGATTCTCTGCTCTGATTAAACCTTTTTGTAGAGGAAACCAGGCACCTGCTCCTCACTCAATACTATCCCCTCAGTGAAGCATTTAAGTGGCAGCTTCATGCTATGGTGGCACTTGGAACCTCAGCGTGGGCCAGTAGTTCACCAGAGACATGATAATGGCTGTCCACTGACGGTCCCCTTCAACCTGACTGGGCTTGAGATGATCTGCAGAGAAGAATGAAAATCCCCAAATCCAGATGTGGAAACATTATGGAATCATACCTACGAAGACTGGATGCTGCAATCTACTGCCAAATTTACAACCAAGTACTGAGGAAAGGATTGAAATACTTATGTCAGTGCAATAGTTTAGGCTTTACTTTGCCATAAATGAACTATAGTGGAGCTCCATCCTGTTGGAAAATTAAGGAACCCCGTTTCCTGTAGCTTTGCCATATAACTCTAAGCATTTAGGTTCTGGTCGGTGAAAATGGGTCCGATTACACAGGTCCCCCATATTCCACACCACACTATAACTTTCACCTCACCTATGACTTTGGTGTCTGTCGTCCAGTGAGGGTTTTCTTCACTCCAGTACCTCACATTCTGGTGGTTGACCTCACCACTGACATAAAAATTGGCCTTGTCACTGAACAGAATGCTCTGTGCGAATGTGGGATCCTGTTGACGTTGGTGTAACACCCAGGTGCAAACCTCGACACGTATCGGGTTCATCCTCTCACAGATGCTACTGCAGCTGGATCTCAAAGGGGTGCCACTTATTAAGAAACTGTACAAGGGATGACTGGCTGACACCATATCCTGCTCGACACATCACATGATACATCATGGGCTTTTTGCAAAGGCTGCAAAAAACAGTGTTGAGGTTTTCAGACAACCACTATGTGGCTTGTTGTCCATCGTACCCGTTTCTTGGAATTTGGCTTTGTGGGAGGTAACAGTGCTGTGTGAAAATGGTGGTGTTTCTGGGTGTCAGTTGTTGAAGTCTGTGGCTATGACACAGCAGCTACGTTCTCTGGACATCAGAATCAACTCAATTCTCTCTTTTGTCAATTCCATCTTCAACTGTCTGCGAGGAACAACAAAAGTTTTCAACTTTCTCTGTTTATAACTTTTGAATCGCAAGAGATATTGCCAATCTGATTGCAGTGATATGTGATATTTTAGCCATTTTAGCAAATGGCTGCAGTGAAACAGAGTGAAGGGATGAAACAATTTAAAGGGGCCTGAATACTTTCCGTTCCCAATGCAGATATACTTTGTTGTTTGATAATTAGAGCCCAATTCCAGTAGCCCATCTGTTTCTCTACATTTTGTTAGTTTTCTTTACTCTGTACTATAATGGTCAGGACCTCCACAGATCAGGTACTTGTGATACTGAAGTGGTGGTGGAGTGTTTCGGTGCTACGCTGGTATAAGTGGATCAGACACAGCAGTGCTGTTGGAGTTACTAAATATTGCAAATCTGATTGCAGCAATCGATTTTGGAGACAGTTCCGGTCTCTCTTTGATATGCTACATTACCACCTTCCCATTGGAAAAAAAAAACTTGCTCATGACTCGTATAGTGTGTGTGTCTATGTCTATATAGAGAATGGGAAATTATTGGAAATTATCATGTATATTTTTGTATGTTGTGTATAGGCTATGGGCGTGTATTTGTATGGTGAGTTGATGCTGCACGAAGATGGGCGTCAGCAGGCTTTAGCTCGTCGCTGCTTCTCTGCCATCAAAGACGATATGGAGCAATCAGCTCGCAGCATCGTAGAGGAAATGATCTTATAATCCATAAATAGAGCAGGTATTCTTACTTTTCACCACAGCCTCACACGCCGGCACCGTAGCTTTCATGAGGCATTAGCTGATGATAACATTGAATTAAGAACAATTGAATGAGGTCATATTTGTTCAGTCCATAATTAGGTCGTTGCACCAACTCTGTCAACAAGGCAGGGCACACTGTGCCCAAGTTCTGACCAAGATTAATTTCCTCCAAAGGGAGTTTCCTGTAAAGCACCATTCTTTTACAGCTTTCTGAAAACAAATAGCGACTGAAAGAAAAGCACAGCGCATATGTGTGTGACCCTTGTGCTTTTAAACTTAAAATAGGACATTGTTGTTTTTTTTTCCATTGGGGGGGATTCAGCCAGAGTTTGGTCTGGTGCACTGACGACCTTATCCTCTTTTGAGTTCAAGCCTGTGTATCCCACTCTGTATTAGAAATTGAGTTCTGCTTATAAAAGGTAGCATTTCGGTCTGTGTTGCTCAGATCTGGGAAATGAAAAGTGCCTATGAATGCTTTCTTTAGAAGATAGTAGCAATTTTGTGCAATTTCTAACCGTAACATTTGCTCTGAAGCAGCAGGTCATGCACATGGGAGCAGTTCTTAGGTGTCTTTTATTTGTGCCTTCCGAGCTATGGAGGAGAGAGGCATATGGTGTGAACCGTGGGCAAAAAAGGAGCGAAATTATCATTCCTTTGGAGTCACCTATCTCACTGTGCCTTCATGCATTGATGTGATTCTCTTTAACCAAGGCGCGTGTCACTTTGGGCTTCATTTGTAAAAGCTGCTAAGTACTTGTCACCCTCAAGGAAAGAAAGACTTATAGGCCCTCCTAGGTAGATAGATAAATTTATTAGCCATCTCCCACCATCCCGTCTGGCGGAGCCACCTTGCTTACATCCAACAACGAGACAGCTTTATGCGTTTGGGGGTAGCAAAGGAGAGCGGCTTTCTTCTGAGCTGTCGGGATTACTGCTAGCTGTGGTGCAGATAAATCATGCGCTCACAACAGCAAACCGGAAGCCTTGCTCCTCAGAAACGGCATCAGAGGGCTCATTCATCTGTGTCGGTCGACGTCTGGCTGTTGTCATGAATTTACTCAGCAGGCACCCTCGGCTAACTTGCTCTCTGTGCCGTGCGAGAGAAAGGCTGATAACACCTGTTGTCCTGAAGTGCGTGGTGGAATAAATCATGTAAAGGTGCAGCTCCAGTATGAGCAGAGAAATGGGGAAATTTCCCAGGCAGCTGAAGGCAAGCGAAGCTCTGTAGGCGCAGTTAAAATAATGATGGTTAACATGCTGCACTGTGTGCTGGAGGAACTCATTAAAGTTAGCATGTTGAATGATGAAGCCCCTAAGTTTAGTGCAATATGTTTTTGTAAGTGTCGTTAAGCTTAGAGCGAAAGCATAAAACGGTCGAAGAAATCAATGGAAGTGCTGTCCGCAAGGTGTGTGCTAGCATTCTGCTCCGGAATCTGTCTCGATGAGGCTAATGAGGGCCATAGCCTTGCCTCGGCCATGCGTGGCCAATTGCAAAAGAGCGTGAGCATCCACTGCTCCCACTTTTCATGTCGGGGGGCTGTGTGGGTTCCTGGCGTGCTGATTTGTGACTTAAGATAAAATCACATTGCCAGGGATTACCACACAACCACTGCCTGGACAGCTGCCATGGCAACCGGAGGCACCATAGCATTATGTGAAAATAAAAAACGAAAAGTCTAATGGAGTCGAGAGCTGTTGCATGAGCTGCAGGGAGGAATGCAGAACATGCCAAAGAGGAAAGGTTTTCTTCTCATCCATCAGATGAACAGCATGGGTGACAGAATGTCTCAGACCAGGTGCAGAGCTTAGCTGATTGGTGAACAGTGATTGAGCTCTTTGTTCACAGTGGCTAAGTTCTGCACTTGATGTGGGCTTTACTATAAGAAAGGAGGAAATCAACAAATGGCGAGATGTGTTGAAAGAGCAGGAGATTGTCCTTTCCTGTGGCAAAGGATGTGAAGGGTACATAATTAATCCTGTGGCCTGTAGGAGGACTTCCTGCCAGTAGAAATTGATTATGTAGACGATTGCAATAGTACTCCAGTCTTGTTTTTTTCCTGGTTTTTAACATATATATATATATATAGCATATAATACACAAATCGGGATTTGAAAATAACTAGACCTACAATTTAATCAAAAAACTGGAAAGCCATAAAAATGGTTGCTCTGAGAATCTAATTGGCATGAGAGATAGTGCACAGCATCGATGCGCTATATATAAAACATGAAATGGCAAACAGACCAGACTACTGATGCCCAGAATAAGAAGTAAGAATCTAGGCATCTTCCTCCGTCCCATCCTCCTATGACACACTGTCTTGCCATTAAAAAAAAAATGAAATTTACAACCACTGTTACACAAATCTTGCTTCCAGAAAAGGGCTAGAATTCTTGGACATGCTGAAGCCAGATTGTGAAGCCTGAAATTTGTAGCCGCAAAAGAGGTGGAAACATCTGCATTAAAAAAAATGCAGGTCTACTTATAGCCCGGCGGGTTAAAATAGAGAAGGCGGCAATGGAGACAGGAAAAACGTCAAGCTAACGGACGGCTGAAGGCCCTATCTGCCAGCTCACTGTCGCGTAAGCCATGACAGATGTAGGAGTTAAATATGAAGTCTGGGAGAAGCTGGGCCATAAATTACTATATTTAGAAACTGGTTAAAGATGCATTACCATCAAAAGGCTAGCACAAATGGAATTAGCTGGCCAGAGCCTACTTAAAATATCATTAAGTGATATTGCAGGGGAAATGAACTGCTAAGCATCTTCAGCAGAAGCAAATTAGTCCTGTCTGACGGCTCCACAGAGGCTGTGTCAGCATGTGTGCGCAGGTTCCAAACAGGCAGTACTAAGATTCAGCTGGACCTGGCCTCCCGTGCCTACTGAGCTGATTACAGTACTGCAGAAACACTGGCTCAGTTCAGCAGGAACAGGAGTCTGGTCCACAGACCGCCAAAACCTACAAGCCCACGTCCTTCTGGAATGCAGAAGTATTGATGATGCATATTGTGCTGGTACATGGTGTTTTTCTTCAACTAATCTGTCTTTGTAAAAGCAGCAGTTTAGCCACAGGATATGGATATGGATAAAAGCACCAGCTATGCTTTCAGTTAAATAAAAATCATTTCACATTTTGTTTTCTTTTCTTTTATCTAACATCGCATCAGCTTCAATGACTATTCACAAGAAGAACGATGTCACACTTAAGGAGGAAATTTGAGTACCCAGAATAAACCAACAAAGATACAGGGAGGACATGAGAACTCCACACAGCTGGAGTCCAAGGATAGGATCGAACTGGGTAGCAAAAAGTAAATAAATGCGAGGATGGTGGGATTTGGAATGCTTCGTTTTAATCTGGTTGTTGGCAAACTTAAAGGAAATCCTTATAGAAACTGTAGAACGTCAAACATTTAATATACTAATCAGTAGTAAGATGTTGGTTAATAACAAAGCTTTTACTACTTACTATCTATGTCTGTCTCTTTGCTGCAGGACCCGAGCCTGGCTCTTCCTATAGAGAGTGAATTTGCACTTGACTTCACAGCTACTCAACTATTCTTTACTACTGAGGCTTATGTTTGTATTGGGTACCCAAGAGGATCGGCAATATTTGCCCGTGACAACACAGAATTAGTTTTATATTCTCATTTATGTTTACAACCCTTAATGCTGTAAACGGTTTCTTGGTCTGTTCCATTAAAATATGCAATACGTAGATTACAGTAACAGTAATAATAGTGTAATGGCGCTTTGTGTATATCATGTATTAATGCTATAACACCAATACATACTACGGTGAGACTGCATTTTTAAAACAATGCAAAGGACCTGTGATACTGTATAATGTTGCCAACATTGTCAATGTACACTCATCAGCCACTTTATTAGGTTAACACAAACATCTAATCAGCCAATCACATGGTAACTTAATGCATTTAGACATGTAGACATGGTCAAGGCAATCTATTGAAATTTGTACCACTTTTAGGATGAGGAGGAAAGGTGATTTAAGTGATTTTAAATGCAGCGCGTTTGTTGGTGCTAAACGGGCTGGTCTGAGTATTTCAGTAAATGCTCTACTAAAAATCTAGTGTGATTTGTGATGTCATGTAATTACATGACAGCATGGATCGATCATTGTATCAATGGTTCAGGCTGCTGGAGGTAGTGTACTGGTGTGGGGGAGTATTTTCGCAACACACTTTAGGCTGCCTAATACCAATTACGGAATATTTAAATGCCACAGTCTAACAGTACTGTTGCTGGCCGTATCTGTCTACTGCATGTCACATCACGAAGCTCAAATCATTTCAAACTAGTCTCTTCAGACAATACTCAAATGTACTCAAATGGCCTCCACAGTTACCCAGTTTCAATCCAACAGAGCACTGTGAGATGTGGTGGAATGGAATATTTGCATCGTGGATGTTCTGTTGATACAGCTGCAGAAATTGTTTGGTGCCATCTCGTCAAAATCGAAATCATCTTCTAGATCTCCTAAATAAGGAATGTTTCCAGCAGCTTGCTGAATCTTTTTCGCAAAGTATTAAGGCAGTTCTGAAGGCAAAAGGGAGTCCAATTTGGTACTTGCAAGGGTTACCTAATAAGGTGGCTGGTGAGTGTGTATTGCAGCAGATTTTTTTACATACTATTTTATTTTGATTTTTTTTTATATTTAAGAACTAAAATAATGGGTGCTGTTTAATAAAGTTCACCAAATTGTTCCCACAGACTGCATTTAATAGTCATTAGTGTTACGTCATAACAGGCATATAGAACAAATATGTTTGGTTTTGTGTAGTACTACATGTGGAGTACAGTTGAGGGTGAAAAAGGCTGGAACATACCAAGGGTAAAGAGGAAGAGACCATGTTTTTATCAAATAGTGTCTCAATTTTGGGATTGCTACAAGTTCCTTTCTGTAAATCTTCCTAGTGGATCAGTATGCATACTAGGGGTGGGGTAAAAATGTGATTTTTTTTTTTAGCTGCAGCGCGATTTAGACTTTAACGATTCTAAATCGATTAACGAATAAGGAACAGGTGTGGGTGTGATCAGAAGGACGGTTATGAGGAGAGTGTGATAGGCTGGGTATGTGTGATAAGCTCATTTGCATTGTCCCTTGTTATTATTTCATTGCATCCTATGTTCAGTGCTGTTATTTACAAGAAGTAATTCAGCATTTTAACTCTTCTTCCTGCAGATGCTAATTAGTTCTTTTTTTACTCTGCAAAGATGAATTTGTTTTCTACCTTATTTAATTTATTTGTTTGATCCTCATATTGATTCTGTGCTCAGAAATGTTAACCTCATTTATTTATATAAAAGGGCAGATATTTCATTTGATCATTTATATATATATGGTTTTTGGAATATGCTAAATTGCTTTAATTTGTTTTGTTAATAAAAAAATATTGGAATTAAATTCATCCTGGATTTGTTTCATGTAGTCACATGGTAAAGAAAAAAAACTCTGTATAAAAAAAAAAACTAAATCGAGATGCATCGTTGCCCTCTGAATCGTAATCGTATCGAATCGTGAGGTGCCTAGAGATTCCCACCCCTAATATATACTGTTTTCACATTATTTGTTTACTGGTAATTCACAACATCAAAAACATTCAAATGTAAATTTTTGCAGCAGATGGAAAAAAAAGCTGCGTCGATTTTTTGAAAGTTTTGAAACTCATAGTAACAGCCTAAGCCGCTATCCCAACCACTGCATCATGGGTAGTAAGTATACCAGACTGTATAAATTTGATTTGAAATGACCTCTTATCTCTATGTACACCCTCAATTTACCAGGCAGCCAACTTGAAAATAATGCACACCGGGAGCTCATGCATGTGGTCTTACGTGTTAGAAATGCGAGGAAAAAATGTACTTTTATTTATTCATTGAGGAAAACGATCCAATATTACACATGCCAATTGCAACGCAAAGACCCAGGATCAGTAGTTAATTTAAAAGTGAAATTGGAGTCAGATGTATTCAGTCAATGGGATGACAATCAGGTGTGAGTGCATGCCCTTATGTATTTAAAGAACAGAGAACTATATTGTCGACACCTTCACAGAATCTGCAAGTGTATCATGGTACAAACTATTTGAAAGAAACAAAGGAAACATGCAATTTTTATTTCCCTCATATAAAAACTGCCAATGAGGCTTAGGGACCTTGCGGAGACTGCTTGGTGTTGGTGGGACACAATCGCAACAAGTAAGAATAAAAAAAACGCACTGGTGGACTTAACAAATTTGTCCAAGGTACATATCTACCAATGCAGCTGTAACACAAGACATCTTGTAGCTGACTATTTATTGTACTTGTCATTTATTCTAATACTTTATTATGATTTGTTAACAAGGATGGCACAATGGGCGAGTAGGTCCTGGCTTTGATCCTAGGCAGATTAGTCTGACGATCCATTTGGGTTTACTCCGAGTGCTCTGGTTTGCTCCCACGATACAAATACTTGCTCATTAATCAAATTATTAAGTGTCTCTAGATTGTGTGTGTATAAGTGTGAGCATGTGCGCCCTGTGATGGATTGGTGCCCTGCCTAGGATTGTTTATGCCTTGCACACTGGCTCTCCCATGACCCTGTTGAGTATTATGCTGATATTAAAGTGACTAATGTAGTGAACTTGTTAACACTGAATTACAACTATTTAACAAAATGTATCATTGTTATCATTTTATATAATTGTCCTGTGCTGGCACTGCATTAATAAAGTCTACATAAACGAATGAATGTTCATATAACAAATATAACAGAATTTTCATATGAAACACAAATATTTAATAACTTCTATACATCTTTACATATTTTCTCAGCTCGCAATCTTGAACGCTGTATATACGCGTGCTCATTGAATTCGGCATAACACATTATATTATATTATCCCCAACTTTCAAAACAAAACCAGCAGCTGTGTTTTGTATATTAACGTAATTTCCAACTGGCTGGGATTTCAGCGTGGAATCGAATCATGCCAGCAACCGTTGTCCTAATAAACAGCTTACCACGCACCAGTTTTTGGGAACATTCCAGTGTTTATGTGCAGCCTGAGGCATTATGCTGTGTGGAGTCTGTTCTCAAGCATCCGGAGACTGGAAGCCATTATGTCATCTCTGTTTAGTCTTTGCTTCATGGAGGAAAGCATCCACAAGCTTCTGCGCTTCACACCATCTTCAGTCAGCACCTATCGGCACACCAGACACATACAAAGACAGCTAGTGTATTTTACCATGTGAGAGATTTAGTCATCCAAGACATTTTGAAAATGTAGTCGCTGGTGACTGGACCTGTGATATACAGTGATATACTATGCAAAATGGTCTTAGGCCACCATTATCGTATATATTTGCCAGTATATAATGACCATATATAATTATTTAGCAGTCTCTTTATCAGAATACAACCAAAAATACAGTGGTATGTAGTATTTCAAAAAACTGAAATATAGCAGAAAAAACAGCTTACAGGCTACAGTGGCAAGTATAAGAAATATAATGCATCTAGCAGCTTCGTCTGGGTGCTAGGTTTACAGTGACAGTCGGAAGAACCTTGATCAGCAACAGTAGTTTAGGATGATGGAAGCTAACCAGAAGCATGAAAAGATATGCTAAAGATCACAAAGATTGGAATGAAGAGCAGTGGAAAAGAGAATTATGGAGTGACAAAGTTCAAACAATATGTTAAATACGATCATTATACCTTTGATAAAGTGCCCAATCCAATGGTGGCCTAAGACGTTTATACAGTATTGTATATTAGGTGATGATTGATATTTTCAGAAACACACAAAGTTGCCAGATGTCTTGACTTGACTGCCAACAAGCACCTGTCCTGACTCCAGCGTCCTGCATATATTACTTGACCCCATCTTACATATTTTATCTTATGACACGCAAAATTGCGGAACTGTGTAGCTTATACTACCACCTCTCTGATGAGCAGCTGCAGTGGGAGACAAGAAGCTCTAGGTTGCAAAGTTGTTCAGCGTAGAGGCTTAGACTGAAACGTTATCCATTTCACAAGAGGTTGCCAACAGCTGGTAGGGCACTATTGTATATTTATCTATCTGCACACCACAGAAACATGTATATAGTCACAACTGACCCTGGAAACCAGAGTGCCTAGCTCTGATCTAGTCTAGGTTTAAATACTTGATGTAGTCTTACATTTACGGCATTAAGCAGACACCCTTATCCAGAGCAACTTACAATTCAATTCAAACAATGGTGGGTTAAGGGCCTTGCTTAAGGACCCAACTGTGGCTGCTTGGCAGAGGTGGGATTTGATCCAGAGTCCAGTACTTTAACCGCTAAGCTACCCCAGTCCCGCAGTCTTGGTAGCACCAGTACTGTACACAGAGCATTTACCTTCAGTATAACTTCAATTACTCTACTGGATGATTCTTGAGACAAGATGGCAATGCTAAGCAGAAGATGGATAAAAAGATCAACTGAAGGACTGCTCAAGAGTTGCTCCTTGACAGAAGATAGCTGTTCTTGAGAAGGTGCTGGGTTTAGTAAGAAGCCCTTCAAATCGTTCCATGCCTGGCTTGCCATCATCTAGAATGAAGAGTGGAGTAAAACTGCTGTCATCATGTAGTATATGATAATTAGTACCAACAATAACTGACATGACTCCCTGTACTGAGAACACTCACAGTTTCCATTAATAAAGCTTTGAATACAAGCACAAAAAATACAGTTAGTATATTCTTATATGCGTGTGCAATATGGATATGACAATTTTTTTTTTTAACTTTGTGCAGGTGATGCTATAAAAGTTTCTTAAATTACATGGAGCTGCTAAAGGGGGACTAGAGATTAAGGAAATCACTATAAATAGCCATATGAGTGGACAATAAAAGCTTCAACAGAATACATGTATTACTTGTTAATAAATTAACAGTAGGGGTGCCATGATGCATTGTATAAATGTCATTATGTAATCACGTAGATGTGTTTCCCCATGTAATTGTGTTATTGTTTGAACACCCGAGAGGGAAAGTCATACAACACATAAGGTACATCTTTGTCATTATGGGGTAAATGGGGCCATTGTGGAAACTGAAGGGATTTGGGATGTTTAAAGTCATTTGTATAAAGATAGCTGTATAGTTGAAGTACATTTTATTAATGTTGAAAGCTATGTTTAAAGCTATTTGTGTAGCGCACACGCGTTCCCACATGTACACAATTGACAAACTGTGCAAGATACCAGGGTCTCATTTGCAATTTAACATGGCACTTATTTATACATCTAGATACTAAAATTCTTTTAACTGCAGGAGACTAAACTTTAAAAAAAAACTTATACAAGAAATGTGCATTTTTTTTGCACTGTTTACAGTTCAGATAAAAAAGAAGGCCTTTTTTAAGGAATGTAAAATCAATAATTGTGAGAAAATTGAATTGTGTGCCTCTGTAATTGAATTAATCGTGAGCAGAGAGTATCGTTACACCCCTAATTAACAGCACTTTATTGATCAAGTTATTTTGTTTCCTGCCTTACAACATTTCACTGTGAACTCTCTCACAGGGCAGCCAATGTGACATGTCAAGAATACAGAACAGAAGACCATACCAAATCAATACCCTGCGTGTGCAACAGCATGTGTGGGTATCTCGTGTGGCATGCAACAGAATCGTCTTTTGCACAGCTATGTGCAAAGCGTATAATTAAGGAAATATTGCAAAAGTGACCACTTTCGACACATACCATGAATAAAGGCGCTTCAGAGGGGCGCTTCAAATTAAACATGATTAAGGGCATTTAAAAATATTGCGCCGTTGATTTGTTATACTTCTCAGCCTTTCTTTTCACAGACAAAAAATGGCCCCAAAGAAATTTATTGTAATCATACATTGGGCTGTGGGAGGAAAAAAAAAAAAGTACCCGGACTAAACCCATGTGGACAAGGGGAGGACATGTAGACCCCACACAGACCGGACCCAGACACACACCACTTGGGATTGCACCCAAGATTGGGATTTAACCTTGCTGTGAGGCAACAGTGCCATTGTGAATAATAATCAATAATCAAACTTCAAAACGATATTTTAGTCCCAAATAAGAAATACTAAGCACTTCATTTGAGTATTTATTAGTCTTCACCATATTAATAAATGACTAAGGGCAGGTGTATTATAGTATGGTATAAGATTTAAAGTACACTGTTCAAGAATTAAGAAAGCTGTTCTTATGTATCCCAAGTAAATTTGCTGCACTGGCTTAATACACTCACTCACTTTCCATACTCGCTTAAACCAATTCAGGTAGTAGAACAATCCATATAAAGTCTGTGGATTGCAGCTGTATGACAGTGTTCCTACTGCACAACGAAAGCAAACTAAATGTGTTGCATTCTGGGATTTAGTATTTCAGGTAGGGAGCTTTGGAAGCATATTAGGTAGTAACGCAATTCAGATATCTTTAAGGTGGTGTAATTAGCTGTACTATAATGTGGTTGTGTCAAACAACATAACAAACAAGACCTATTAATCCTGTTAGATTTGCCCAATTTCAGTATTGAAGTCTTACAGTGTGCCGAGTGCTCTGGTGCCCTCTCTTGGTGGGATTGTGGTAAAACATTAAAAGGGAGAGCAGACATTCAGACTCAGTCGCTACGGTGACCAGCAGCTCAGCAGCTACATCAATCCAGTGTCCACACTGTACAAGCAAGAACCAAGACTCGAACATTGTCCGGCGCCACCTGAATCAGTTGAGACAGAAAAAGAAAGATGAGCAATGACTATATGAAAGATTTGAGAGAGCCCATGCATAGTTGACAAAAACCAACAACTTAACACTCATTACCACTCAGCATCTCATCTTGACAGAAAAAACAGACACGTAGAAATATTTGCAAATTTATTAAAAAAGAAAAACTGAAATATCACATGGTCATAAGTATTCAGATCCTTTTCTCAGTATTAGGTAGAAGCACCATTTTGAGCTAGTACAGCCATAAGTCTTATAGGGAATGATGCTACAGGTTTTTTCACACCTTGATTTGGGGATTCTCTGCCATTCTTCCTTGCAGATCTTCTCCAGTTGTCAGGTTAGATGGTGAATGTTGGTAGACAGTCATTTTCAGGTCTTTCAAGAGATTCTCAATTGGGTTTAGGTCAGGGCTCTGGCTGGGCCAGTCAAGAATGGTCACAGAGTTGTTCGGAATCCTTTGATATTTTAGCTGTGTGCTTAGGGTCATTGTCTTGTTGGAAGATCCTGAGCACTCTAGAAAAGGTTTTCTTCCAGGATATGTTTGCATTTGGCCGCATTCATCTTTCCTTCAACTGCAACCAGTCGTCCTGTCTCTGCAGATCCACCATGATTCAGTGCTGGTTTTCTCCACACATACAGCTTAGAATTAACGAAAAATGTTTCAATCTTCCTCTCAATAGACCAGAGAATCTTATTTCTTATAGTCTGGGAGTTTCTGTGTTTTTGGTAAACTCTATTAAGGCTTTCATATGTCCTACACTGAGGAGAGGCTTCTGTCGGGCTACTTTGCCATAAAGTCCCGACTGGTGAAGGGCTGCAGTGATAGTTGACTTTGTGGAACTTTCTCCCATCTTCCTGCTGCATCTCTGGAGCTCGGTCACAGTGATCTTTGGGTTCTTCTTTACTTCTCTCACCAAGGCTCTTCTCCCACAATTGCTCATTTTGGCTGGATGGTCAGGTCTAGGAAGAGGTCACTGTGCTCTTAGGAACCTTGAATGTGGCAGAATTTTTTGTGTAACCTTGGTCAGATCTGTGCCTTGTCACAATTCTGTTTTGTGAGGTTCTTTGGGCAGTTCCTTCGACCTCATGATTCTCATTTGCATTGCAATGCAGTGTGAGCTGTGAGGTCTTATATAAACAAGTGTGTGAACAGCTTGTGAGTTAAATATGAGTGTTACAGCAAAGTGTCTGAATACTTATGACCATGTGATATTTTATCCATTTTTGCAAATGAAACAGAGTGAAGGGATGAAACAATTTAAAGGGGCCAGAATACTTTCCGTTCCCAATGCAGATATACTTTGTTGTTTGATAATTAGAGCCCAATTCCAGTAGCCCATCTGTTTCTCTAAATTTTGTTAGTCTACTTAACTCTGTACTATAATGGTCAGGACCTCCACAGGACCGGCACAGATCCGGTGCTATGCTGGTATAAGTGGATCAGACAGCAGTGCTGTTAGTTACTAAATACTGCGTTCACTCACTGTGCACTCTAATAAACACCGCTACCTTGTAAATGTAAAGGTAGAGACAGTAGCTCATTTGTTGCTGGACAGTTGTTAAACTAATGATGGACTATTTTCAGCTATTTTTTATTTTTCAACACAACACATACTAACACACCACCATGGCAGTGTTACTACTGAATGATACCTGATCTGTGATGGACCATTAGAGAACAGAGTAAAGGGAAATAAAGTATGTAGAGCAACAGATGGACTACAGTCTGTAATCGTAGAACTACAAAGCGATTCTACATGGCAGGTGGAAATGATAAAAGGGACAACAAGTGTAGAAACAAGAAGGTGTTCCTAATCAGATGATCAGTGAGTGTATAGGTGTTGAAGCAGAGGACTCTCACTGTGGGCTGTCGTACACTTCTTCCTGATGGAGTTTCTGAAGTATCATCCAAATCCAGCTCAGATGCTTCAGCCAAGCATGTTTTGGTACATCTATAGATACAAAAATATGCTGCATTTAAAAGTACAGACTTCAAATGATCTAGATAACTAGGGCAAAGTGGTATAACAGTACCTTCTCTATCTACAGTGTTGCTTGAAATGATGACATTCTGAATTTATCCAGGTAGTTGTCCTCCCATCCAAGTAAATATGCAATTTGTTGTAATTAAGAGACCTATATTAAGAAAAAACTACACTAGAGGTCCCCCGTGTTGCTCACCTGTGTGTAATACTGCCCTCAGATAATATGTCAAGGAAAACTTCAAATGTTTTACCAACAGTTTTAATGAGAACACCATTACTGATATGCTCTACGTACTTACTTTTTTAATCAAACTCAGCATTTTTTTAAAATCAAGATCATTTTTTTCTTGCTTTTGCTCTTCATTGGTACTCTCTGTTTCATCATGATGCCACTCATGGTCCTCCAACTGCAGTCAACTATTGACCATTTATGCAACCATTTCTGTTTAATAAATAGAAATATTTTTTTCTTTGTAGTTTTTGACCCATTTTGCTTTTCTGCTTAACATAATCTCACAATTCAGCTGTAATGTAAAAAATACCAAACAGATACACTTAAAGATCTCACTTTGAAAGCAATATTTAGCACTGCATTCAGTGATCGGCAATAATTGATTTAGAAGTTGCAATCATACTTCCTATAAAACCTATACAAAATCCAGGCACCCACACTAACAGCCATCTGACAGCTCCACAACACCCTCCAAAGAAAAGTCAAAATTACTGTTTTTTCCCTTCTTGAAGTAAACATATGCAAGTTGTGTACTTTTGCCAGAACCACGGATATTTCAATATAGCACTATAACAAATGCTTTTAAAAGTGACCCACTAAAAATTAAAACTTTATGGAATGAGAAAATAAATCTAGCTGTACCTGATGGTGAAGTCAATAAAGGTGTGAGCAGGTTGAGAGGTACATGTGGAAAAAAAGCACTCAGTGGTAAGACTACCTGGAATCAAACACAGGGACAGACATTTATAGGTCATTGTAGTTTTATAGATCAATATAGAGATATAATTTATAGATCAATTCTTTCACATATAGAGTACTACATATAATATGTTCATTTAGCCCCAATATTTAATAACCATAATGTTTGTTAGAAAGTAATTATTGGCAAAAAAAATGGGCACAAAATTACTTTATCCCCAGAAACTATACTGCTCAAACTACTGCACTATACTACAAAAATTTGAAAGAAATATCCCCTAATTTTTTAACATTTTGTAAGCACTGAATAATAGGTGGAGATTTTAATTAGATGATTTAGATGATTTAATTTGATTTTTTTTATCACTGAATTAAAATCTGTTATTAGAATATTACAGGGAGAGATTGAGTTACAATAACTTTTGTAATTTTTACAATAACTGAATATTACTTATAAATAAGGCTGTTATGCTAAAATTATTAACAGACCTACTTATAAAATGTACACATGAATCCATATTTTGATCTAAAATGGTTTACTTTATCTAGACTTATCATAGGTAATTTCAGAAGTAGCAAACCAAACCAACCATAAGAATGGCAAATGACATATAAAATGACCATTTAATCAATGCCGTGAGAAGCCTGACACATGAAAAGCTATAACATTAAAACCATCTACCTAATATTCTGTAGGTCCTTCTTGTGCCACCAAAGCTCTAACCTGTGGTATCTGGCACCAAGGTATTCGCAGTAGAAACTTTTAGTCCTGACGAACTAAGGGCATCCATGGATGTGACTTTTTTTGTTCAGCACATCACACAGATGCTTGAGAGGACTGAGATCTGAAGAATTTGGAGGCCAAGACAGCACGTTGCCATGTTCATGGCCACATTGCATGCATTAGATTTACAGGTTTGACAATTAGTTTGACTATTATCGTTATATCCCTGCTCCCGTTACAAACAGCCACTGATGCCATCTGAAGGTAAAAATGAGTGAACAAAAAGCTCCCGGACACAAAATACAAAAACCGTCAGCCACCAGTTTTTAAAATATGGGTGTTATGACTGCAATCTGCAAACCATGTCAGAAATTGGTTACTGTTAGAAACAGCATGACAAATAACTTATTTCACTGTCAGTGACCTAAAGATTATGATGAACTTTAAAAGTCAGACGTCCATGACGGGTTTAAACCAGCCAAGGTGAAATGAGAGAATTTCTGAAAACATATTTGGATACCAGCCTCGCATTAAACATTATAACAAAAGGTTTATTACCAAGGGTTTTCTGTACTGGCCTAAAAATGATGTGATGCCACTGTCATTTACATTATTATGTGTACCCTCGTAAAATCTTCAGACATCCCCAGTAATAAAACCTGGAATGATAAGTGTCAGATACCTGTGACCTCTGGGTTTCACGAGCCTGAAGGAAACAGCTAGTGAAAACTTGCATAAGGGCTCTCACTGTAAGATTTTCTTCCATTGCTATCAACACGCACCTGAAAACATACAAACCCTGTTACTTAAGAAACTATTAAAAACTGAGCAAATATATTAAAGATGAAAACATGCTAAATGTAAATAATACAGTTAATCAGCAATATTGTAAACTGCTTATTTTAAAAAATTGTGAGTTTAATTAGTAATTTAACAACGTCATTTCACTCATGCTATATAACAAATCTACTATTAAAATACATTTTAGTGTGTGTAAAGTGTTTAATGTGTGCATGAAATCAAAAATATATTTAACCGTCATGTTTAAAAACATTAAATATTTAAAAAAAAAAAAAAAAAAAAGGTTTCATACTAATGGCAAGACATTTGCTGATATCCCTTAATAGCCAATGATTTATAAATTAATAATTAAACTCATTGACAAAAAAGGCAATGGAATTGTATTGCCGTTAGTGATTAATGCAGGTTCTGTTTGGAATCTGACAATGATCAGGTTCGAGTATAATGGCCTTGTTTCGAGCACTCAATCCTGCCTTTGTTATGCATTGAAGCAACATTTTGCCCCGACTGTTGGTGTAAGAGGAGCCATTGTATCTGACAGTCGTTTACCCCTAGCAGTGATACGAGGGACACTAACAACTACATGCAACCGGAATCCCTAAACGCTCAACCGTATCTCATCTTGTATCCAGGCTAGAGGTGACCCTTTAGGGAACCTAAAACCATCTTTCATTTACATTACATTTTACATATATGTCATTTATCAGATGCCCTTATCCAGAGCGACTTCCAATTAATTCAATCCAAGCAAGTTTGGGTTAAGGGCCTTGCTCAGGGACCCAACTGTGGGATTTGAACCCTGGACCTTCTGGTCTATAGTACCTTAACTACTAGGCCACCACAATTGTACAGTTTTTCCCAATAAACATATCATTTTGCTCCTGATTATTTTTTTGTCAATAAGTGTTATTTTGCTCTTATACGCTAGTTATGATCAGAATCAGAGTCATGCAGCCTGTTACAGGGTGAACCATATCACACTCTTTCATCTTCATAGCATGTACAGTACTGCGAAAAACAAATCTGTAAGCTAAGCAGGGATCCAACATCCAGCTGCTTTTACACATTTAGCACAACTAGACCCACCTGAAAACCTCAGTCACAATAAGAAAGACATGGCAGTGCAGGGCTGATGCTTTGGCCTGGAAATGTAAGACAACAAAGGGCTTTATTGTCGTAACAATCTAAACATGCATGTCAGAGTTGAAGCACTAGAGGGCAATGTGTATACAGCAGTGAGGATTACAACCGTGGAATTCTATCCACTGATCTACTCACACAATCTAAGGGGTTTTTTTTTTCCCAAAACACGTACCACCAGAGCACACAGCACATCATCTGTTTTAAATTGAACAACTTTAAACTATATATGCATAGTCTCAAGCAGCTGCATAAGCATACCCAACACTGTATAGTTACACGTGTTTATGGGAAATAGGCTTAATTATTATACTGCCATTTTCACAGCAGTCATATGGCCCAGGAATGCAGTAAAACGACATAAAATGTTTCACACACCCAAAACACGAGTGTCCAACAAAGAACCCATATGTGCCCCTGCGGTCTTTGTTCGAGGAAGAGCAATCACTTAAAAGCTTGTGTGTATACGTAGATAATCATGCTGTGCTTTACATTAAAATGTCTGCTCCACCCTAAACTAGCGCCATAGTAATCATCTCTCTCTCGCTCACACACACACACACACACACACACACACACACACACACACACACACACACACACACACACACA
>JAUZST010000525.1:0-37229 GCA_034779995.1 Parotocinclus haroldoi
TATATATATATATATATATATATAAGCACAAATGGAAAGCATACAAAATAATTTACATATAGAACAGACAAATTATTTAATAAAAAAATAACAATATTGCAGTTAATACTACCAATACAAGTAGTAAGTTTGAAAACGTAGTCGTTGTTGTCATATCTATATAACATAATTTTTCATGCAAACATTACTACTGCTTTACTGCCACTAAAACTATTTGTAATACTTGCGATATTTAAGCAGCCAGTATAATACAGAGTGAAGCGCAAGACTCTTCGCCAAGCTCTGCTCTCGAAAATGCCCTTCATTCAGAACAACCGTGTGTGTGTTTGCTCAGCGGCCATTGCTATGTTTAAGCCAGATTCCCATGGCTTCCATACTTTGCCTAATAGCAAGTCTATTCCAGGTGTGAGCCAACAAAAGGCACGTTATATATAGTTTTACATGCGACGTCTGTCAAAGGGCCTTGTTTGTTTTAGAGCGCTGGCGCGGTTGCTGTTGTGTGCCAGGTGGATAGCTTAACCTTAATAAGCCTTTTCACATTTAAATCGGGACCCGGGCACGCGCAGGAACGAAAGATAACTTAGTCGCTCGCTGCCCCTCGCGTTTGTACCTCTAATTATCAGATATTGGATTACAAAGCGTCGGCAGGATAAAGCCTTACGACCGGGCCTTGCCGAACGACAGATGATGTGTAAATCAGCCTGAACATCCTAACTGCAATTGCAAATGGATGCTCGATAACTAGATCCGAAAAAATCTCAAAGAGGGCCTTTTTTGCGTGTACGGGAACACAAAGAAGTTTATAAAGTCATAAAACAAGCTATATACGTCTTCCGTTCTGAAAAAGAACGAAACCAAAGTCATTCTGTCAAGCATCCTGGGTCCTGAGAGTGTCTACCTTTGGCATGAAGTCTCGAAAGCTTCCCCGTGGCCAATCGCCTGCCCTCGCCCTCTTTTCATCTAGGCAAGCGGGGTCACTGTTTACTATTAGTGTCATCCTCATAAATTCCTCTCAGAACTTGATTTATGGGCAGGTGCAGGGCAGATCACTCGACCCCTCGTTTAGTAAGAACTGTAGAACCCAGCTCTTTTCAGGACGACTGTTTTTTGGTGTAGAGCAAATCTTTTTCCAAGATGGCACAGGATTCCATCAGGGTCACGCCAGGGCCGAACGGGTGGGGGCAGGAAGCAAGTGCAGCCGTTGAAGAGCTCTTTGTAGTGGGCGTTGTTACAGGTGCTCTGCATGGCACCTAGATAGCTACTATACATGCTTCTCTTAAAAACGTGCTTGACATCTGTCAGCCCAAGGCACTTTGTCGGGTCCTGGAAGAGATATATATATATATATATATATATGCATGCAGAAGTCACATTAAAATAACCATAAAGGCCAGAACAAACAGTGCTCCGCTCGCTTGCCTAAAGATTATGCGCCAAATATCATTCTGTATCCGCAGAAACTGAATGGCCATTGATTACTTTTTTAAAACGGGCTCTTTGAATTTGCCCTCCACCCTAAATCAAGATGCATCTGGCAGTCCATGTGCGCAATGTGTTTCAGACTTGTCACACCAAATGCCAGAGGCTTGTGATGTGTGATGTCAGAGGAATACCTGCCCACCGTGGTGGAGCCACCAGCATCTGGGAGCTGTTAAAGCCACTTTATCTTCTTACCATCACTCCTTAGTGGTCACTGCGTACGCATGTGCGCTTAGGTGTTAGGGGGGTGTCAAGTTTATATATCATTTCGAGGACCAAAAAGGAAAACCAAAGGAGCCAAACGATTTCCTTTAGGCCACCAGCGTTAGGCGTGGGTGTAGCATAAATCAACTACAGTAATACGTCAATGTCGGGTGGCACAAGTGGTTAGAGCTCTCGCCTCACAGCTTCTGGTCCGATCCTGACCCCTGCACTTGGCTCCAAAGTGTTTTGGTCATGTGTATTTTCTTATTATGTTATTTTATGTACTTTATTTTGCAGTTACTCCATTCCAGAAGGCTTCAAAACAACAAGCACAGAGTTTTTTCCCCCATAAGGAATCATGTACATGGAATTAATCTCTTCCAGACCTCCCAGAAAATAAACCCTTAGGTATTTTATGCATATATATATATATATATTCTATACTGTATCATAGCAGAGCCTCTTACACATTAACCTAGTTATCCAACATATATACCACAAATCTTATTTAATAATAAAGTATTGCAAACCATGTACTTTAGTGAACAATGAATTGAAAAAAAAAAACACTTACTCTACTGTTCAACGCTGCAACCTGAAAGCCAAGAAGATTCGGTTCACGTGTAAATTCGGCTGCTTCCTTCACACTACGACCTTTGGCATGCCCAGATGCTCTGTTTTGCAAATCATTATTACCTGCTTTGCGACCCATTATCCACAAATCAAGCGAGAGATTCACTCCACTGTACCACCTCTTCTCAGTCTATGAATCCAGTCGCACACCCTGCAGGCATTTAGAGCCAGGTCATACAGGTCATACTCTCACAACGGCACCACCGCCTTAAAGGCACGAGGCGACTAAATCTTTGTACTCCCGAGTACTTTTTCTTTTCTTGCCACTGCCACTGTAGGCTTTCTCAGTTGAGTCTGTGGGCCTCGACATTCGCAAATGAGTTTTGGAACAATGCTCTGCTCGCTATAGAAAGAAATGTGACTTTCTCACTACGTATTCCACGTCGTCCGTGAGCAGAGGCGGGAGTTTCAGACTACAAGTCAGTCATTCTCTCGAAGGTTCACCCCTTTTTGGACTCGGTTGATGCGCTAAGGGACTTTTGCACGAATGACTTTCTGCTACTTATTTGCATCAAGTCGTAAATGGTGTTCGTAAGTGTACGCGCCTGTCCTATTGTGAGTAGTACAGCTTTGTTTGTCCCCGTACATTTTCTCTTATTTAGAACTATATAAACTGATTCACATACATTCCTTAAGTCTCTCATTCATCTGGCTGGTCTTCCATGTTGTTTCGGAATACTTTCTACCTGTGCATTTGATCTCCAGCTCTCGTCGATCACAAGTGTTTTCACCTTTATGCATCGTCCACGGGTGGTTTTCTCATGAAAATACCTTTACATTTATTTTACAGTAGCCTAATATAGACGCGCACATCACAGAAGGTAATATGGTCGTACGTTTGGTTGTAAAGTTTGTTTTATTAGGGACTGGTAAACACAAGAAACGCTTTTTTGTATCCTTTCCAAAATCTCTACGCTTCATCTTTCTCTGAAATTTGTTGCGATCGAGGCTGGGCTTACCTGAACAAAAGCAGATTTAAGACTTTGTCTGAGTCAGAGCTTCTTTACAACCCACACTTCCAACCTTATCTCGTAAAAAGGAACGCGTGAGTTTGACATTATTTTTTTTTTATTTTTATTTTTTTTTGCAAGCCTGGGCTGTGGAGGATTAATCGATGTGCTCAATAATGACATGAAAAAACATTCAGTGTTCTCAGTTGAGGCAGGACCTGTTTGTCTGTTATCATGGCTTGGATCAGGATGAAACGGGAGCAATTAATGCAGAAATCCAGTTAATTAAACGGATTTGCCAACAAAAGGAGTGTTTCCTTGTAGCTCTCAATTTTGGTACACATGTAAATTGTTTATATTTTCTGTTATGCCTTCCTTTGAGATGCCTAAGTACAATGTCATATTCTTGGAAAGTCCCTGGGCTTACTTTGTTTTTCTAAGCCCAGTAATGATAGATTAGTCTTTTGTAATAAGTACTCAAACTTTTAAGAGTTTAGAGGGCATTTTGGAGTGCAAAAACACAGTATTTATTCCTTCATGTTTTGGTTTGTCGGCTTGCCATGGGCACAAAAGGTACGTCGCTCCTGCGGCAATTAATTTCTAAGTCCTCCGTACACACTGAGCATCGTGAACCAACCCACACGCCAGCGCTGAAGAGCCAAATCCGTCTTGTTTTCATTTTCCCAGCGAGGAAAAGGATTGAACAGGGGATTTTCCCACCTCTGCACCTCCAGTGGGCTGATGTGTGTGTGTGTGTGTGTGTGTGTAGCAATTTGCCCGCTTGGTTCCTGTGACAACTTGTCACCAATAAAGAAAGACGATCGGCAGGATGATTGAACGACGCTTGGCTGGGGCTCTGGGTAAATACTTACATTACGTGCAACAACTAGCAGATGACAAGAGCATCCTTCATCAAGGCACTTTGAGCAGGAATAACAATAAAATAGGCCGTGGTGACATACGCGGTCAAATTATGATGACATCTCGGTTCGAAACTTTACATCGGACCGGTTTCAGGCCTGTTTCGACACAAATGATATAAAATCAAGCGAACGTCGGAGACGTTTAAAATAACAAACAGAGCCAGGGAAGGGATACTGAGAAACCGCTCGCGTTACAAGTTTGCTGTCATGTGCTAAGACTAGACGAGTTCATTACGATGACATAAGCTCATCTGGACTGGAAGGCCAGTTCTGAGTCCCACCTGCACCTCGTGAATCAGGGGGAAAAAAACACCAATCTTCTGCCGCTGCTGTTCCAGATCGGTCGGCTTATGAGTAAATCAAGCTCGCTTTCCGATCTGTAACTGCTGTTGAGTCTAGATTTAAAATAATCCGCCCCTCGGCGGACAGCAACGGTAAAGGGTGACACCTGGAATCAATGAAACCTCTCTCCCTCAGTCAGGCAAAAAAAATAAAAACCCATTTCTGGTACAAAGGTAATCAAATACGGGCCATCATAACCGCACAGAAGACTCTTGACAAACGTTTCTGCTCTCTATACTGTGGTGTTTTAGGAGAAGCGTTGAAAACAGACATTTATGTGTGAATCCAGGATAGAAAAATGGTTTTATTGTTCAACCTGTTCTAAATCAGCCAATCACGTGGCAGAAACACAATGGATTAAGGTCAGGTCAACTCAGCCTTATTTCTATATATTTTTATATATTTTCTTTTTTAAATGGAGTGAGCACGGTCTCAAAGGAGCTTCACAATTCTAGAGGCTCTTCTAATTTGAGGACAGGAAAATCCATATCCAGAGCGACCTACAATTCATACAGTCTTACAATTCAAGCAGTGGTGGCTTAAGGTCCCAACTGTGGCAGGTTCAATTCAATTCAATTCAATTTTATTTCTATAGCGCTTTTTTTTAACAACGTAGCATCGTCTCAAAGCAGCTTTACAGTTATACATTATCTAAAGGGCCAATCCCAAGTTGAGCAAGCCTAGCGCGACAGTGGCAAGGAAACACTCCCCAAAATGGTAGGAAGAAACCTCGGGAGGTACCAAGACTCAACAGGGGACCCGCCCTCCATGGGCGGCTTAAATAAATACTAAATGTATATTAAATTATAGGAAAATTAGTTTAAAATAAATAACAAATTATTAATCAAATTTAAGGTGAGATTTGAACCCTGGACCATCAAGGCCAGAGTCCAGTAGCTTAACCGCTAGGCTACCACAGATTTACAGCCCTATTTGGTCTGAGTATTGTAGGGGTGGAGCAGTAGAAGGGGTATTTCAGTTATATGTGTGTGTGTGTGTGTGTGTGTGTGTGTGTGTGTGTGTGTGTGTGTGTGTGTGTGTGTGCACGCACACATATATATATATATATATATATGCATTAAACTGTTTTCTAATTGGCGTGACCTCATTTAGCAATGGTTCAATTAAACAGAAACAAAATAAATATTCCCAGAATACACAATTAAACAATACATATATGGAAAAGTTATATTGTGAGGCCCCAATCCTCCAAGAGCTAAAAGCCACAGAAACGTACTCTGAACTTAAACTATAAAAATAAGCATTCATTTAGAGAATCATTTCTGTGTGTTCTGGAGTACCTTTAAGTCCCTCTATGACTCAGTTAGGCAAAGGAATCCATGTCACTGAAATCGCTGAAAGAGCTTTTTATGTTTTGCTGTTCAAACAATGAACAATGAATTATAAGCTAGCTAGTGGCAACCTGTCCACCCTTCACCTGAGCCGAGCAGTGTTTGGTGCTGTTAAAACAACACTCTGGAAACAAATCTGACACAGCGAGAGAGATGACGGACACGCATGGTTTAGCTTCATCAATGCGAGCTGAAGTGCTGTTGATACTTTTCCTCCCACGCTCGTTTCGCCGATTGCCACATCTGAAGCCCGTTGATGCCCTTGCCGGCGTTTGCTGACCTAAACTGCAACATGCTGAAAATGCACCTGCAGAGGAACAATCCCACGCTACGTTTGGTTGCAGTGTCTTGCAAACAGGTCGGTTGCTTACAAAAACAAACCTCTTCAGAGTTTACTTAAAGCACCTTTCGAGGCAGGGTGATCTATAATATAAATGACACGCGCTCTGTACACACCATTTGATTAAAAAAAAGCTTTTGACCGTTTTCTTTTCTGAGATTTCAATCACTACCCTGTTAGCTATGTACCACCCAGGAAGATTTTTACTGCTTCATACAGGAGATGCAGCAGAGTAGCAACATGCCTTTGATCAAAAGTATCGGATATTAAGACCCACACAATATGAATTTTGTCACAAAATCTCGTTTCCATACTCCTGCACTGAGGCACGAAAGAGCCCGTACCTCTTTCCGCACTTGCACCTCCAATGACCAACAACTATGAGTTACAGTATTCGTTATCTTCCCCTTCATCCACAAGGGGTCGCAGGCCAGCAAGGGCAGGAACAACCCTAGACAGGGTGCCAAGCCATCATAGGGCATACACACACAGCCATGCACACAGTCACACACTAAGAGCCACTTCAGAGACCCCAACTAACCCAACACGCATGTCTTTGGACTGTGGGAGGAAACCGGAGTACCCGGAGTAAACCCACGCAGACACGGGGAGGACCTGCGGACTCCACACAGAAAGGACCCAGGCCGCCCCGCCCTGGGATCGAACCCGGGACCTTCTTGCGGTGAGGCGGCGCTGCCGCCCACCGAGCCCCCCGTGCTGCCCCGTTATGCTTCTATATTTCTTAATTAAGGAAAATTATTCAATGTTACCTTTCTGCAAAAGTATGTGAACCTTAGCAGTTCATTTGAAGGTGAAATTAGGCAGGTGTGAGCGTTCGTCTGGGGACCTACCAGGAACCGCTCTTCGCAAAATGTCTGTGGAAGTGTGAAAAAACAGGATATTTCTAAGGATCTCCACAAAAAGTACTGAAAGTCATCAGGCTGGAAAAGGTTACAAAACCATCTCTAAAAAGTCAGCCAGATTGTGTGCGAATGGAGGTGGTCGTCCAGTGAAGATCACGCCTAGTGAGGGGAAAATTAGTCTGTGAGGTTCCAAAAGAAGCCAGGGTAACCTCTAAGCAACTAAAGTTCCCACTGTCTAATCTCGGTGTTCAGAAGAAGCAGGAAAAAAAGGAGGAAAAAAAAAAATAAATCCTTTAGTAAAACCGCAGGTGCTTGGGTTGCACGAGGGCATTTCTCTTGCCCACCACGGTGACCTGGGTTCGAGTCCTTGTGGTGCTCTGCTCTCACACAGGGTACGGTCTTATCCCGGACAGCCTCTGTTGCGCGACTTAACGTCTTCTGCCCGCCTCTTGTTGTCGAGGCAAACTTTGTAGTAAATGTTACATTTTTGTAAGTCATACATTTGTAATTTCATTCAATCTGGTTAATCCAGGATTAAACATCAGAGTGCTCATATTTAGTTTAGCTGCAATAAAATGCAGCGTCTCTGTTTATCCACCGATTCATTTCTCATTCAGCTCAACGGAGTAAAATGATGAAGTGCTGTGCCAATTAAAAAGCAAAGCTACACTAAGTAGGTAATCAGAATTAGCATATGAAAGACTTACAGATAAGATGCCTCGTCGAAGCAGCCCTTGTTTATGTTAGCTACAAATTAGGTTATGGACGAGCTGCACGCCACTCTTCCTCAGGCCTCCGCTCCAACTTTCCAGCAACATTCAGATGAATTTGATGTTATTGAGGTTATTTTTGGTTCCGGGCCTAAACAGCTCTCCTGATGTTTATCAGGATAACAGTAATCATAAAGATGCACTGGAAGTGACTCCAGATCTCATCAGGATAATTAATGTCACTTTGAGAGCTTGTTTGGTTGTACGCGACCGTCTTTACTGCATGCCGTTTATAGAATTCACTGCCAGATCAATCCGGGTTTGGCCGATTGACGTTCGAGCAGGAGGCTGATTGTGCTACGGTTGCTTGTCTTACAGATAATCTCAACCCTGACACACAATAGCTGAGGGGATGATAAATCGCAGCGCTGCAGTTTGGGATCCATTAGCCTCCTGACACAGTCGCTGATTAAGAGGCGAATAAATGTCTGCATGATAGCCTGTTCTGATCAGAGACTCAAGTCCTCCACATGGTCCTTGACTGAACTCGCTGCACTCTCAAAGTGATTGGTTAAGAGTGAGTGATGGGATTAGAACACACAGTGCGCTGTATTTAAACCTTTCTTCGTCATATGGGGGATATGATCAAAGCTGGTCAATTCCATACAGACATGTACCTCTAGATCAATACAAACTAAACAGCCATAGATCCATACAGTATACTAATACTTAACCAAGAGAATCCATTACACACACACACACACACACACACACACATACATATATACACACACACACACACACACACACACATACATATACACACACACACACACACACACACACACATACATACATACATACACACACATACACACATACACACATACATATACACACACACATATACACATACACAAATACATACACACATACATACACAAACATACACACATACACACATACAAACATACATATACACACATACACACATACATACACACACACACACACACACACAGACACACACATACACATACAAACATACATATACACACACACATACACACATACATACACACACATACACACACATACACACACACACACACACACATACACACATACAAACATACATATACACACACACATACACACATACACACACACACGTTTTCATATAAGCGTGAAGAGAACGTAATAAATGTCTTACTATGGGTAAATGGTGCATACTACAGTTAAACAAAAAATGATTTAAGTGCTAGGTGTGATTTATGTCCAGCCTAAGACAATAAATAGACAACAAACGTTCATAATGTATTGTATATTGGAAAAAGAGGACTGAAGAGTGGTTAATACTGTCTTTAAACGTTTTGCACTATAATAAAATATTCCAAAACAATTGTCTCTATGCCAAGATTTTTTTTAAATGACACTAACCTTTTATTTAATGTCACATAGTATAAAGGAACAATATAACAGTTTTTTCATAATTTTATTGTAATCTTAAGTAGAGTGTAAATACGAAAATAATTACCAGAAATAATGGTAATACACAAGCAAGCACAATAACGGCAGTGGGTAAAATAGAAAGGTTTGTTCAATTTGAGGGAGTGACAAATTCTCAGCTACTGCACAAGTCCACGCTGTCATAAGGCAGCTTTCACCGGGACTAACGCCTGCTTTCTGTGAGACACGTGAAGCCATACACCTCCTCTTTTTAATCTGCTTCACATTTAACACTGAAGAGCAGCTGAACGTACTTAGAAAAGGGCACTAACTGCCCTGCTCTGTTCTCCATGTGTATCCTCACAATCACCCATGATCGGCAAGTGTTCCTTAGGAGAGGGGCAACTCCTCGTTTACAGAAAGAACAGCTCCACACACAACAAAATATGCTCTACTGCATTATCAGGATTAATGCAATAGCTTTACGGGTGCACCATTTTGGAGCTCCCCAGCGTTCTATTTAAGTGAGATTGTAATATGTGTAGCAAACAAATTATAAGTACAAAACTTTTAGAACCGTTTGGTCATATCAGCCTAGAGTTTTTGTTGCGGTCCATATTATATTGCATGAAATATACATGTGTTAACAAAACCTCTGCCCTATTTATAAGCTAATGTAATTTAGGCTGTAGTATTTGCAAATTAAAACAGTTCTTAAACTTTCATTTTTCACAACAACTTGCTAGATCGATTGTTCAGATGTTAATTCAAAAACACCCCCATGCAGTCACTGCTTTAAGCCATGCTTTCCAGCATATTTAAATGCAACAGCTGTCCAATCATTACTCCTGCATTCCATAAATAAGAAGTACCCTCTCTAAACCTCTCTGATTGGTGTTTCTAGGGTGATCTGCATAAATAAGATCTTGTGTGTCCAGGATACAGCCTGGGACCTGTAGAGAAGAACCAGCACAGTAAGGTACTAAAGGGACAAATGTGGCACACCACAGAATGGAAGAGAAATCATGGGTCTCTAGTAAGTTATCCACATGTGCAGCCGTATCGGCCACATCAGTATAGCCTTATAATATTTATCCATGACAGCTAATGTCAGTGTAAGAGCAGAATGGCAGCATTTGGCTGTGGGAGGGTAACAGATGTAAGGTTTTAAGTTATGAAGCAAGGTCGAGATAGAAGCACAGAAGAAGAAAGTTGACCAGCAGATATCATTGGTATTTACCTTCTTCATGTTGGTGCCCACTAAACTTTTAGCCTCCTCTTTAAACTGTGGTAATCTGTAGAAAGAACAAAAAAACGTGTGGTAGACTCAAGTCAGCATGTGCATTTAACGAACAACGACTTCTAATTTAGTCAAAAACAAATTGGGAGCAATGGGATAAAATGTGACTTTTATGGCACACTACGATTTACCATACCACCATGAGGCTGCTGTCTGCTAGTGAAGTGAATCTAAAAGAAGTTGAGGTCAATAACGGAGCATGGTTCTCATCCAGCTGGTACAGATTAGAAATCGTGGTCATTCTTAGGCCTTTCTAAGGTCAGTTGAAAGGCAATATGTAAGCGGAGCTAACATCTTTGTTCACGAGTCATGGCTTTTTGACCTGCTTTGCCCGTTCATTAGCTGAATTAGAAGAGATGATGTTCTCATGATGGGTTGTGTGGACATTGCAGCTTTGCCTTAAATAAGTCGTCAAATCTCACACAGCAGGACAGACAGGACTGATGTTAACTCTTTGTGTTAATAGAGTGTTGTCTTGCTGGCTCGATTATTGGATGATCTGTGAGTCCAACAGATTAACATCCTTAATGCTTTCGGCACGCTACTTATAAGCCTTCTCCTGAGCACTCAATAAGAGCCGCTGTTCATTACTCCTCTGTGCCACACACTCACGCATGCGTATACACCACAACCATTGCTGATTACCCTCTTTCTTCTTTATGCATGCGCGAACACACACACACACAAATACATACTTATTGTTATGCTCTTCCAACCTTATTAGAAACACAACATGGACGAGTAGGTCTACAGAAACTGTGAGGAGTAGAGGTGTGCATGCATACCAAGGTGACTCATTTGGCAGATAGCAGACTTAAATTATATATATATAAATAATATTGCTAAATATGCAGAAATCAAATTACCCAATTAAAAAGTATATTTTGTTTTTCCACCAAACACCATATATGTCTATAGAAGTTTGTGTGCATGTGTGTACAGTCCTCATTTATATGCAGATGGTAGACCAGGTTGCTTTGTAGGCTCATTGTCGTCTGAGTGAGATGTGACTGGAAGCCTAATGCAAGCGCTGTCTCCACAGATACGCACCTCTGATAAATGCCATCCCATAATCATGTTATTGCATTAGAGAAGCAGCGCACTATGACCTGCATGGCAGGGCTGAGAGGTGCTTTGCACAGATTAATGACATTCATTGCAGCGTATTAGTGTACTAGATAAAGACGTCAAATATACACCAAAGTCTAGTCTTCCTTACACACTGTTACCAGCTATGGCGTCAGCAGGAGGGGGCTTAGCTCACACAAGAAAAATACCCTACTGTCGCAGTCTCATTAGTGTTCGACTGGAACTGGATTTTGTGTACGTCGGAAGTGCAAAATCTAGGGGAACCATCTGAGAGTGAAATTGGAAACCATTAAGAATCCAAAGCAAGTTCCTGCTGTGTTTGGTCTCATTTTCAGTTTGATTATGTTTACACCCAGCAGACAACTGGGCCCTTAATCCCCCATCCCCCACTGTAGCCGTCTTTCTATTCCATACACCTCCATCCCCCTCTATCTGGTTACCTGGAGAAGAGCAGCTGCACCATGTCCACCAGCGTGTGCTCGGCTGATTTCCTCAGCAGCTCTGTGGAGGGCAGAGAAAGCACGGATGATGTGAGTATGGGGTTAGCTAAGAAAAGAGAGAGCAGCAGCAGATCAGGGCTCTTGAGTCCTGCTCTGTTTGATTAGGATTAGTGCTAGGCTTTATTACTGCCCTGCTCAGGCACTGGGGGCAGGGAGCTGTGAACTACACTAACATACAGTGGGCCAGCATTTTGGGATTCAACCGTGCCAATGCTGTGGCAACAGCTGAAAATGTCAATGTGGCAAATAAGACAATGTTAGTGCATATAGATGTAAGGTTAGCTATTATGCTCCTTATTCCTTGGCTCACCGCTAAGTCTCATCTCAAAGCAGATGCGGAAGCAGGACTGCATGATCTCACAAACTGACTCATTCGTTAGATGGGCTCCCACTGGAGTCAGCAGCAATGTCCTCAGAACCTGAAAAGATCACACAGAATCTGCCTCAACACCAAACTTAGTACACAGCAATAAAGTTTAACACTGTATCAGCACTGTATTCGCAACACAAAGAGATATCAGCACATTAGCTTTGGGGCAATTTAGTGTGACCACTTAACCTAATGCATTTCTTTGGAATGAGCGTGGACCACACAACCAGAGTAAACCCACATGGACACGGGGAGGACATGCAGACTCAGGCAAAGTACAAGTCATAGCAGTAAAGAGGCGTAAAAAAGTTGCAAATAATAAGTCTAATATTTAAAGCCATTACCTGCAGGATTTTCATAAGTACCACTTCATCACTAGCAGGGTCTGTCCCGACAAATCTGGCATGAGTGACTGCATCTGCCATGTTCTCAATCCCCTCTGCTGCTCCTTCATGATTTGCTTCTGCAAATGACATGATAAAATAAGTCACAGGCCATTAAAAATCAGACAATTCTTAAAATGGATATTAATATATCAGACTCATCCTTCTGAGCGCATACTAAAATCAGAACGAGCACTGTCCCAGAGTGCGCCAGAGTCAGAATTGTCTTCATTTAAAAAAAATAAATTAAAAAAAGTCCACAATAAGCCAATTCCATGCCGCAGCAGTCCTTTTTTGCAAAGACTGTCCATCACAGCCATCCGACATCTAATCACCAGATGTGTCCTTTGGGGGCAGGTGGGTAAATTGGCTGTCTAGGCAACAGGAGTCAGTGTTTTGAAACCTAAGCTGGTCAGATAGCAAGCTGGAGCCAGGCTGCTTTCCTTTCCCATCACTTTTAAAGAGCATTTCATTAACTAAGAAGCAAAGCCTGCGTGGAATGGAAACCAGGGCAATTGTGCAGGTAGCGTAGCAATAGCAGAGAACGTTTCACTTATTAGGAACTGAACAAAAGAGCGACGAGTGGAGACAATGTAGTCTTCAAACTCATTGTCACTCAGTTACCTTTCTTTCTAATTCCACATAATTTCCTTTCTTTTATTTAACTAACTGGAAAATTGATTATTATATGCAGTGAGTATGCACAACATGCTTAATAATTGCATATTCAGTCAGAATAGTTAACCTGTTCCATAAACTATTTGGAAAATGTAACTATATTTATTCACCTTACTGCAGAAAGGCCATTAAGTTTATTAGAAAAATACAGAGCGCCCCTTAACTGATTATTCAGTCAGCCATTCCTAAAACATTTCTTACGAGCGCTTGTGAATTCAGCACTTATCTCGAAGCAAGGGCCACAATAAACATGTGAACCTCTTCCAAACGGCCAATCGCCACGGAAACCAGTGCCATAGGCTATTCAGCACAACATCAGAAGTCATCTAAATACTAATCCTCACTTGGCACCGGCTACACAGACAGGCGGCATGGTCCTTGTTGAAATAATAGCAGCATGACTGGGGCCGGGGGACTGCGCACATGTGTGTGAGACTGCTTCAAACAGCTGCCACACAGTAAATGAGTAAGTCAAAATCCATTCAGACATCATGGTCCATGAGAAAGCTGCTCATCAGACAAGAATATGTATGATGAAGCTCAATCCTCAGCATAACTGCATTAAAAAGTTTGGGAGAAAAAGTTATATGATATTATAATTTGCACTGACAGTTTTGTTTTTAATCAAAGCACGGCTGGCTTAAATATATAAGGAAGTCACTTAATTATTACTATGTTATTTCAGCAGTCACAAATTCAAAGAAAACTAGCTCGGTACTAGAGAAACTTTTACAAATAAAACAAACTCACTACTCAATGATTTAATAAAGCAAATTTATATAAAGCAAATTATTAACCAATAATTCTATTGCTTTGCCTGCAGTGACCCGAAGGAGCAGTGGCTGTGTATAGCAATAGTCAATCTTGTCGGAGTTCCCAAGACAAGGTAGTAGCACTTCCTTTTTCAAGATGTAAATATAATGAGCCACAAATGCCCAACCTTTTTTCATTCCTACTCTATTAGCTTGCAAAGTGACGCAAACTGAAATCGCTTTTTTTTTTTTTTTAATATGAAAAAAAAAAAAAAAAAAACTGGTGACGTGGAAATCTACAAAGGGCTACAGATGGGAAGTCATAGACCACAAAAATACATCTTTGGGATACGGAACTCATACTAGGTAAACAGTACTGCGCCCCAGGCACGTTTGACCCCTAAAGAGCGTTGTTTGACTGGTGTGATCGCTTCGCATCACGGTTGGGTAAGGGTACACTTGGAACACAGCTTAAGCTTCAAATCTTCTTACATGTGCAGCATGAAAAACTGTAAATAATTCTGTTGCATAATCAACCATTTGATTATAAAGTTGTATGAGAGGGCTGTGTATCGGCACGCATAAAACAAAACCAAAGAAAGAGTATGTACAGCTATGACGCCCACTGTGCTGCGTGAGCGCATCTTTAAAGTATAAGTGAGGGGAGTGGGAAGGGCGGACAACGTGCAGGAACAGACACACCCTGGGACAATATGAAGTGACCAATTAACGCATGTGTTTGGAATATGGGAAGAAACTGGAGGCACATGGTGTAGAAACCAGGGACCTCTGGAGCTGTGTGGAGCTACGCTAAAGGGTTTGACATCATGCCTCCCATAATGGGTGAAGAATCAGATAGTGGACTGTTTGCAATGGAAGCAAAAACAAGAAAAAAAAACTGATCTTTTGTGGAATTAAAAAAAGGTCCTACTATCCAGCTGCACCTTTAGGGAGAGTTACATATATTGATAAACAGAACAGTTTTATGCTTAACCTGTTCTTTTAAAATCAAATAAATTTTATCCTCAGCATCATGTAGTATGGCTGAAGCAGCTTCACAGTTCAGGATGTCGATCATTCCCAACAAGTTAAAAACGAAATCACATGGTTGTGTTCATTCGACTTGCCACCAGTGCAGCAAATGTAGGAAATCTTAGCATGATGGACTAGGAAACGAAGGAGTGAGAACAGGAGAGTGGGAAAAGTAGGATCTGTATATCTGTCAGTGCAGCCATCCCCCAGAGCCACCCAACCTCAGGCATGAGATTGAGAAGGAATTAACCCCTCAGCAAATGAACTCACTCACACAAATACAGACCCCCCACTGTGCTAGATGAGTTCAGGTCTCACTGTATACAAGAGTGAGAGAAAACGAGACACGTCAACAATGGCAGGCTGATAAAAGCCACTGGTCAGAATACAATCTCTCAATCTGTCTACTGTTGAAAATTACAGTACAGCAATTACAAAGTACAGCAGTTCAATCTAGTGATAAGGACTTACTGACGGACTACACTGCTCGCAAAAAGGAGGGGAGATTTCATTATGGAATATTACATTTTGATGTATAACCCTAAATTTTGTGAGCAGAATTAGCAATAGTACGGTGTGTGTCATTGCAAAATACGCAATTAAATTTAGTAAGATATTCATGCAAAATATGTTTGTTATTTGAGATATGCTTTGTCTGGTCAATACTGAATTTATTAAAACACACCCAGTTCTGCATTTTAAGCAGCAACTCCTTCCAAAAAAGGTTAGGACTGGGGCAATTTTGGCCAATAATGAGGTTTGTAAAATAGCAATAATAATGGTATTTCACACAGGTGGTGTCAATAGGTACTTGTAATCGTGATTTGGTACAAAAGCACCATTTCCGAAAGTCTTTGAGGAGACTACAACAAACGTGTGTAAAAAAGACTGAAAACTATTTAAAATCAATCAAAGGTGTACAACTATGTTAAGTAACATTACTGCAGGTGGTATAACACAAATTAACATTAAGAATATGTAAAGCAAGATTTCAAGCAATATATAGCAAGACAAAAACACTATTACAAAGAAGCAGATTAAATGACTTGACACAAAGAAGCTACACGAGCTGACATGCAGTTAAGACAAAATGTAATCAGGACTTCCCCCTGCAGATGGCAGTCCTCTTCATGGAGAACGCTTGCTATGCGATATATGAAATTACAGTACTTCAAAACTTCAAAGTCTTGATTTAAGGAAAATAGATCTAGCCAGACTGCTTCTCAGTCTGAAGAGCTGAATTAGCGTGGGCTAGAAATCAGCCCATACAAATGCTAAATGATAAGACATGCCAGTGCGGAAATCAAACTGAGCTATAAAACAGCGAACTACAGAATGTGGTGTGCGTTTCGTCTGGGGAATGCTAATTCGGAGTAATGATAATGTCACTCTTCATGGCAGATTAGAGGAGACTGAATGAGCATAACCCGTCAGTCAACGCACAGTCACTCACATGCCAAAAGGTCATTTAATCACACACTCATACAAGTGCATTAATATGTCATGCTCGTCTAGTGTGTTCACCTGGGATTAAAGCAGCTCACACTGTATAAGTGTTAGGGCTAGGAAAACATTATCATATCATATATTTCCCACTATTCAGACTATTTACACTAACTGCTGAAAAGCAATGCTTATTATAGATTATTGACAATAGACAATAATCATGCATTGACAAAACATGCATTGTGGAATGTCATGCAAATCAAGTCAAGTCAAATGTATTTTATATACACCTTTTACGATTGAGCATTGTGTCAAAGCAGCTTTACAATTTTAGATTATCTGTTAATATCTGAAGTCAATACCAAACTGAGCAAGCCTAGAGTGATGTAGGCCTAGAGGCAAAGGAGGTCTGCCTAAATGCTATAAGAATGAAACCTTGGGGAGGGGGGTGGAACAAGACTCAAACAGGAACTCATCCTCCTTAGGTGGCCTAGAAGTTAAAATGTAACAATTAAACTAATTTATCTAGTCAACCAAGTTTGTAGTAATAGTTTTAAAAAAAAACAAAGCAAATATTAACAAAAAATATAAAATATGATTATTATATGATATTGCCATTATTTCGTCTGATACGATAGCTGAAGACACGTGAACCAATTCCTCAGATGGCACTGAATCAATAACCATCATTCATCAATAGCTGACATAATCAAATTAAACAATCAAATGCCACTGTCTGTCAAGGTATGGGGGTCGTGTCAGTGCCATGGGCATTAATGCTTTGCTAATGTTTGCACCAAAATAGTACAAACTAAAAAGGAAGAAAAGCTTCAAACATTTATTTTAACATTTACTACAACTTGCTGTGTTGCACAGTATTTATGCACGCAATGCATGTTAAACTGAACTCACCCACATCAGATGATTTTAGGTGGTGTTTCATTTACTGATTATATGGGCAAAAATAGTGAACCTATAACAGTAGCAATGTTATTCCTCTGTTCAGTCTTCCAGTACATGTACATTGTTAGGCTGTCCTATGCTTCAATCATCTATGGGGGTTCGTTATGGGTTGATGTCTGCTAGCCTCTCACGCGTGATGCCAAAAAAAAAAAAAAATTGTATCTGGCAAGGCAAGTTGCTGATGTCTTACGTGATACCCTCTTGGCTGTGTTAAGTTGTGGTTTACTTTTTGAATTATATTCTCCTTATTACTCTAGTCAACTATGTCAAATGTCAATAATATCATATATGTATTATTTAGGTCATCATTGAATTCAATTCTTACAAACAATGCAAGGAGTGTGGTTCCTAGCTTGAGTCCTGATTCTGCTAAGGTTTTTTCCTTTTCTTCCCATTTAATTGTTTTTTTCCTTATCCCTGTCACACTACGCTTATGTAATTGGGCCTGTGAGCGTAGACAACTGTAAAGCTGCTTCGGGACAATGTTCTCTGGTATATAAATAAATCTGACTGACTTTCCATGAGCCGTGTCATCTTCCATTCAAGTGTATGGGCTTTTCCACCATTTAGATTTTATTAGTGTCTGGTGTAACCGTACTTCAACTGTCAGACCTAGAGGTAGGTTAAATCACTTCTTGATGCAACTCTATCAGGTCATAGCAAGTCTATCTGCATGTTTTGTTCTGCAAACTATACAAGTGTTGTCATATTATTTATTCAACAACGCCAACTATTTACTGGAGATTACAGAAATCGTATGGATGGATAACATCTGGAGTTGTGTTAGTTTCACACTTGACATTTACTGGCAGCATCACACCATATCTTTTTGCTGACAAAGAGGACGGACTGTGCTAATGCCTATTATATCACAGCTAGCACCAAACACAAAAAGTGGATATCACTTTGTCGCTTTATTGACATCCTGAAACTTGCATATACTGCGTCTAGCTTTGTATTTTACAGACATCGGCTCTGAATACAAAAGTAAACTTCACTACAGATGTTATAATTAAGTTGCAGTATGCCTGGCAGAAGATAAAGAAATATAAATATAAAAGTATCACTTTACCTATGAGGCCGTAAGAGAGGAACTTGTTGACAGATGTTAGAGCTAGCCCTGTGATCGGTCCAGTAGTGTCTTCGGAGCGAACTACCTCCAAAAAGGGTCGCAGGAACACGTTGGGCTCCACTTCAGAGAGGTCTAAAAGGAAGCACACCTCATGAATACATAAAACACTGATATTGCTTTTGTCACTGCCGTTTTAAAAATATTTTTTTTAATTGTCTTGCAAAAAAGTATGAGTACATGCCTGACTATAAACATTCATTAGCAGATTATAACGTTTTAGTTTAAATTATCAATTCATTATAGACGCCACATAATGAGAGAAAAGAGTCAGACAGCTGAAATAAAACCAACAGCGAGTTCAAGAAACCACAATATTTCCTGGAGTGGGTATAATTCATCTCAGCTTTATAGAATATCTTATTACAACTCATCTTCCAAAAGCTTTTGTAAGGCAGTGGTATAGAATGTAGGATTTGACATTAATGAAAATGTCTGAAAAGACTTTAAAGTTCATGGCAGAGCAACAACTGTACATAAACAAAATTTCTACCCTTAATACGTAGGGATTTTCCTCTAATAAATAAGCACAAAACCGACACACCAGAATTCTTAAGAGTTATATTAAAAGGTTTTCCCTCAGTAAACTCTCTAAAACAACCACGTCTTAGTGTTGAACATCAAGGTCCTAAGGCACAAAGAAGATTATGCTGAGAAAAAGGGAGGGATAAGAAAGCAACAAAATGTGTTCATATGAAAAACGGGCATGAGCATAATACCGTAATCTCCCAGAGCCAGAAATTCACAGTTGCAAAGGGTCCTACACTGTATGAACAAAATGTGACCCGGTGCTGCATCTGCAGACAGGAAAGCACCTCAGGCCAATCCACTCAGGCTTGGTTAGCAGCCCGTCTTAAAGTAACAACAAGAGGGGGGTGAGAGGTTACAAAACACAAACCAGGTAAAACAACATGGGAAAAATTAGCAGAGTCACGCTGAAAATGCTCTGCTGCAGTTCTGTTTTCCATAGCAATACAGCCAGGATTAGGGCGTTATGGAAGAGCTGCCTCACAAAAAAGCCATCTTTCTACTTCAAAGCTCAAGATGAACCTTGACCACTTTCATCAAGTGCACATGTGATGAACAAGTATTAGCTTGCATCATTTAATATCCCTTCAGCTTACTGGAAATAAAATACAGAATAACTTTAAAATGTGTACAATTCCCTGTAAAATGAAGGCCAGGGAAATTTCATAATTTATTTCGAAAGTAAATCTTCAGCTTTGACCATTTTTCTACAGCTCCAACGTTCTTATTTGCAGTGTTTAATGAAAATGGCCTTTCCTACACAATTTAAAGATTGCAAGGCTGTCTTATAGCACATAAAGTATATGAAAAACAAAAACAGCAGACAAGAATAGCAAAAGTTCTGAAGTAAATGAAAAAGCTTGAAAAGGGCGATTATTATTATAATTATTATTATTGTGTTAGAACATATAACTTTTAAGGGTAAGCTTGGAATCTATTACTTTACAGTGTGAAAGTGCATTTGAAGAGAAGGGGGCAGATGAGGGCATGAAGGCGAAAATGAATCCGTCAATACAGTCTAATAAAGTCTTCATCAACGTTGATCACTCCACAAGTGCCACCATGGTAGAGAGCTAGTCTCTCAGACTTGAGAACCCAATTGTGCTGTATTGATCTGGGTGACCAACAGCAAGCAGAAGCATGCCATGAACTGTCTGCCCCTCTCTCTCAGACTTATATGTGCAGGCCAATCATATTAAATAAAGGATAAGTATGACTCTACTTCAGAGCATTCTCTGGGGCCACACAGGTAAATAAATAAAGAGGTGATGGAGCATCATGGTGAGACAATCCCACGATAATCTCACAGTGTGACCTCTGGGTGACATTGGCCAAAATAAAATGGGGATTAAAGCTGTTGTTGTCAATGTATATTACATCTAAGGGCTGCTAGACTGTCTGTCTGTGTGTCTGTGTGTCCTCAGAGAACTTGTTCTTCGACATGAGCAGTGGAATGATACCTCCTAACAATCTCCCAAAGGATAATTTCTTTATTATAACAAGTGGAGATACTATTCTACAACAGACTTGAAAACAGTAAAACAGAACAAGCCATTTACATGCAACTTAAAACTCAAATGTAACCTTTTAAGATCTGTTAGACCATGATTTAGACTATGCGGAATAAGCTGTATCTTATTTGAACTCTGAGGCTGCGCAGCCATGTGTATCTTGTGTAGCTGCAGAATAATAACTCCTGAGCCTAACAGAAGCACCTGTGGGACAGCATTACAAATGCACATGCATTGGCACTGAAGCAGAAAGGGCTTAATTTTCCACACAAAGAGAAATGTTTCATTAGGCGAGGCCCGCTACACCACCTAACACAAGGTGGCTTCAGTCTAGCCATGAAGGTAATCGCCAAACCCAGATCCTCAAAAATACATAATATGACTGGATTAATTCAACTTGGTTCTCTGGGCAGTCATATTCTCACAGCTATTAACAAGAAATTGGCTGGGGAGGTCAAAATTCAGAAATAATTTTACAGCACGATTAATCATATGGGGTTCTCTATTTGGATCAATGTTGTACCATAAACGTACAATTCCTTACACAAAATACCTCTTAAAAATAGACATTTTGAAAAGTAAAAATAAAACACTCAATTGGTAGGAAATTCGCATCCTATATTAATGTGGCGGTAAAAAAGGGGGATGTTGTGGGAAGAAAGAATCCTGTTGAAAATATATGTGCATAAATGAAACTATATACTACACTGCTCACACAAATTAGGGGATATTTCAAAATATTACAAGATCAGTAGGACAATTAGGACAATTAGACCCTGTCTATGCCCAATCACTGTCAGTGTGTTTTAGCAGTCTTGGGTAATCATACACCTTACTGAAAAGTCAATGTGTGGTACTCCCATCCAGTTTAACATGCTTCGGTTCACCCCATGAATATGTCAAATGACAATACTCAAATTACAATAATTTTTTTGTTTGCATCTCAATCATACTGCAATCAAACGCTCCTTTTTAAAAATTTTTTTTTTTTTTTTTTAAATCGCTTCATATTCACTTTGTAAATATCCCCAAATTTTGATGGAGAGTATATATTATTTGCATTGTTTTGGTAGTTTGAAACAGTAGTTTTCTTGTTTCATCTTCCTGGATCCAACCAGAACTATAAAACTCAACATTACACACATTACCCTTATGCATCTCCGTTCATAGACCGTAATAATGCATGTTTATACTAATACTAGTTTACACCAACATGTGTGATTGAATACTGTATCTTACAGCAAACAAGCACAGAACTCAATGCTCTTTCCTTTGCATGCCACACTGCTGAATATTAGACTTAATATTAGACTAATAAATATTTTTATTATAGAGATATGCACCGCATGACCACATTACATTCAGTGAAGTAGGTCATTCACTGAAATGGTCTTTGACCAGACATGGTCACAGTCACATAGCATTTTCATGCTACTGTAATGTAAATACTTAATTACTTAAATACTTAAAATTTTATTTCCAATTATAAATTATTGAAATTGTTCAGTCTTGGTTGTTGTAGTGAACAGGCGTGGATTGAATGGTAATTATACACTGCATACCTGTATGATATTTAAAACACTTGACATGGAACATGATCTAAAATATGTTGTGAGGATTTGTAAAAAAAAAAAAACATTTATAAAAGCTTACTATTTGCTCAAAACATATTTTACCATCACTAACTCCCATCTACCATCTATGTGCCATCTATCCAGTGTAACTGCAATTACACTCCACTTATCCTGGCCAAAAGGGGTCTGGAGACCATTTCAGAATTCACAGACAAGCATGTACCCTGAACAGTTTGCCAGTACATAAGTGTTGCAGAGGTGCTGCTGCTGCTGCAGTTCCAGGGTTCCTCTGATCAGGTATCATTTTCCTCAAACACAGATAACCGTTATAACTTACTACTCGGACTGTACAGAAGAAACTGCTGGAACTAAATCCCGGGCCAGCAAGGGGTCGACTAGTAAATAGCCTTATGTGCAATCCAAGCAACCCCAACATGAATACCTTAGAGTTTTATTCATTTAACATGAACTTACACACAAAAACAACCAACAAAACTTAATAGCCTGAGAAACTTTGTCCAAACAGGTATAGATGGAAACTAAAATCTTGATCTGTTAATGTGATTAATAAACAACTCTGAAAGTTAGTACCCAAGTACACTGATGTATTATTGCTTTCGACTTTTTCAAGTTTTTCGTTCTTTTTTAAACCAAAATGTTACCCAATACCATCAGACCATCACAAAATCATGAGAAGACACTGTATGCATCAGGAAAATGAGCATGTGTGTGGGACACAGCTATTCAGAGCTGCATATGATTAGACTAGAGCACCAGAAATGCAAACAGTCCCTAAGAGAGTACTGGAGCTGACAGCCCTTTGTGTTTGCCTAATTTAATCACAAAAGAATGGGTAACTCAATTTGTCAGACTGCTGTGTCACATATCGTAGTGAATCATACATGCGAAGTGACTTTCAACCAATTCAAAAGCTCTTCATCATCTTTAGTCACTGCATTAAAAATGAATAATTCCAGTTTGGCTCTGAAACTAATACTTTCCGCTACTCAGCAATAATGTCATTAAAATAAGCCATTTATATCACCCATTTATATCAGCTCTACATTTAAATGTTTAGAAATAAATAAGGAGAATTACTCTGTTTAATGACACTAGTTAAGCCCACAGCTGAGAGACAGTTCACAAGACCACCGTAAAAATTCTCCAAGTAAAATGATTTTCTGAGCAGTAAAGTGTGGGTGCTGGGGGTTACGCACCCCGTGAGTAATCCAGCAGTCCAAAACTGAACACTCATGCTTATTGATCGGCTGCTGGAATTAGAAGCCGGGCCTTTCTAGCAGTCTGCTCTGGTGGAGAGGGGACGCTCTAACGAGGTCAGCAAGACTAAAGCAAACCCATCGAGACCCTTCATCTCAACAACCCCGGCTACAGTCTCTTCAATCGAGGGGGGAGGAGGAGAGACTTGACGCTTGTCAACGCAACATGCACCCCCCTTTTTCACTCTCTCCTTGCTCTTGAAGGAAATTGGCACTTGTCGAAGAGGGCAATTAGGATGTAACAATGTTATGGAACTCCATATGGTCGTCCCGTACGACCTGCAGCGATATCTTATGAATGCTTTGAACAATGCCCTGCACAACTTAAAAAGGCAATTTTGAAAGCCCCAGAGAAATTAAAACTTTTCCAGGAGCTCCGACAGCAACTCAGTGCAGCTTTTCTCTTACCTAGTGAGATCAGACCCATGCTTTTCCATCCAGGGATGTAACATAGTTTACATTTATTTATGCAGTGTTAGGGTGTAAGGCATTTATAGTCAACAAAGGGGGAAAATTGCAAAAATGCACCATTTACTGTTCAAGTCAACTGTCAAAGTTTTTTATTTTTATAGTCTTTGAATAATCACTGTACAGAACATTGCCCTTATCTAAAATAAATCGTGTGCCTGTGTATAATAAAGAAGGAGAACATCACCAACTTCAATTCACATGGATGAACTGGTGTGTTTAACGAGCCCTTTCCCCTAATCCAAACTGACTTTTCTTTCCCTCCTGCACTAGTTCTGCAGTTCTCTCAATGAGAACTGGGCAGCCCAGTCTTTGTTTGCCACACCTTGGGGCTGATATTAAAAAAGGTGCTGAGCGAGAGCGCAAACAAACAAAGAGCAGCCCTGCGCCTCACCTCTGACCTGAGGGGCTTTGTTCAAATTGCCCTTTGGACTCATATAGAGCAGAGACTGAAATGCTGCTGGATTTGACAGGGTTCAAATGATACAGCTGGGAGTATGAAACAGGAATAAATGATGTGTGTGGAATGTGCAGCATGTTAATACAATGACCTCAATAATTTTATTTTCCATAGATTGCTAAAACAACAGGAAAATTAGTCATTTCAATGAAGATGATTAATAGAACACATACATAATGATTGACACAACTCACTAAAGTTAACAGATTAAGAATGTTATTCTTTATTTTTTCCAAATTGTACATGTATTTTTAGGTATGGGTAAATTAAATATAAAACTAAGACTAAAGATTTTTTTTAATCTCTCAGAGACAAAATGAAGAACACTTTCACAAATGGAAAACAACACTAATAATACGTTTACAGTTCTTGCTGTAAGCAAGTGATTCCTGTATTTTCGTTGAGCCAACCTTTCAAACAATGGTATGTTTGTTTAATTGGTATATTTAAACATCACCAAACATCCAAAAACAACAAGTTTTAGTGATGTTAGGAGACAATCCAAAAGTAACATGGTTTGCTGATTTGTCTTTATCACACGGAAGAGTATCTTACGAACAATCGAGCAATGTCAGAATTTAGAAATCTGCCCAGTAAATTTCTCGTACCAATTCATTGCTATTAGACAAAAAGTATTTGTTAAAAGTACACACTTTCCTATGCCAATAGTTCTGTCTCCACAAACCCAAAACAAGACATGAATGTACCTGGCACCCTTTAGAGCCATAAATAATGTGGTTGCTTCTTCCATTACAGCAGTAAGCCAACTTGCATACGAAATTTAAAAACAATGAAACGCAAACTGATGGAGGAGGGAACTGTAATTAATATTAGTTTTAAGAAAGTGTAAGTCACACAAAGGACATTTTTAGGTAAACAAATTTACGACATAAGACTCTTTATGGTTCCATGGACATCCTGTTAAAACTAAATGTTAGAAGCAGAAGTGATGTTTTATGTGGGTCATGTTACAGTTCCTTACAGTACCTCCATTGTGCTTCATATTCCATTTCATATTTCACTCTCCCTCACTGAGATAACAAGTATTTACAAACTATACTGCTGAAACAAATGAAACACCCCCTAATTTTTTTTTTTGCAGTGTCAGCATTACTATGCTTACATTTCCAATGCCTGCAACACTATATACATGCATGCCACATTTTGAATTTAATTCACTTCAGAGTTATAAAACCAAATTACTGTGTAACCATGTGAAATCAGATGGCTACAGTAAACATTATGCATTCACAAATCGTGACTTCCTTACCATCCGAGCCCTGCACCTGTTATCCCACAAATAAAATGTACTTTTATGCTTCATTCGTTGCACAAAAGTCGCCCTATTCTCGCACAGCAGACCAGGCCTGGATGTACAGTAATGTGCTTCACTGCCTGCAGACGACTCATGATTGATGGACTTTTGCTCCAAAACGTGTTATGCTCCATCAACTCATAAATAACAGATGTTTTATCATGCTGAATTAAAACATTTGAGAAAATAGCAGGCATACACAGTTCAGATCCGCTCTGCAAGTGTATGTTTTAAGTCACTGCAAGTATACGCTTTCTGAATAATGTACTACTGAAATGTTTCTGTGCTCATGAAGCCAGTAAAACCTCAAAAGGATGTAGCCGAATGTTTTCCACTGATAACACATGGATTAATCATCTTTAGACAACTTTTTCCGCACTTTATTTACATAAACTTATTTTGATTTAGCCCTGACAAAGACGTAAAGCTAACATATTAAGCTTGTTAGATGCTGGCGATGCAATTCCACCTAATAAAATTTAAGATTGTCATGTCAAGAAGTGGTAAGTGCTGTTTAAGCCAGATTATTTTAATGATCAGGTGCAGACAGGAAGTGATCATTTGAAAATATGAAGCAGATCTTAATAGCAAATTACACTACACTAATCTATAAACATTTAACAAAGGTTTCACTACAGGTATGAGATATTTAACTACCACATTACGCTCTGTGAAACAGGATGTTGACAGATCATTACAGCAGTTACATAGTCTTTATGCTACTGCATTGCAAATATAAAGGGTACTTTCACGAGAAAGCTGCTTGCAAACGACACATAAATGCTCAGAAATACAGCTGAAGACAGCATCACTAACTGTTATGACACCGTCTATGGGAAAGCAATAACAGATCAGAGGATGGTATTATGAACAATACGAAAGATCAGCCACATAAAACCGAAGCTCAGAAGAATGTGAACCAGTTTATATCAGTTCTCAGTCAGAGTGAATATATGAGTAATGGAGGGGAGAGACAAAAAGGAGTACTACTTACAATAGGGCAGGTACATGCACTTAAGAACACCACGTACAGTTTTTTACAAATAAGTAGGGGAAAATCATCCACACAAACTTGCAAAAAAAGCCTCTAAACACATCAACCAGTTTCTAGTACACCCCTGAGCTAACAAGCAAGCAAGAACACAAGTGGTAAGGTAGTTACTTACACATTTTTATTTCCTATTTTAATTTATTACAATTTGTAAGACGTCAGTCGTTAAAGTGAGGGGATGTAGATCACCTGGTCGCTAAACAGCACATACCTGTATACCATTTATTAAGAGTTCTGCAATAGCACCTCCAATAAGAAAACAAACAGCAAAAAGACACTCTTTCCAGCTCATATTATGAACCTGCACCACAGCTGAGCGCAACATCTGAAGGACATATCTGGACCACCTGTGTATGTGAGGTTAAAGCTGGAAAAGTAAGTAGAGCAATATGATAAATCACCAGGCATGTTCTGGGTCTGAACATATTTCACAGCCTTTCTGATGACTACTAAAATCCACAACTGCACAGAATGACTGGAGAGAGAGAGAGAGAGAAAAAAGCATTGGGGGGGGGGGATAAAGCAGGCCGACGAGAGAGACTCAGTGTCTTATTTGTTTCACCTGCTGCGTTCCTTCAACTCTCCACTAATGTCATTCCCATGGGCTATGAGAGAACTCTGCAACCATGCACTGTCAAGCAACAGGCCTCAGCTACTGTGTTAGAACAACAATAACCACAGACAATGCGGCGCATACTAAAACTAGCCCTGCCTACAAAGAGTGCACTGCTGTTTGGACCTAGAAAAAGTGTTTGTGAGAATGAATAGCTTCCATTTAAACCGCCTAACAACTAACAGATCATGATAAACTCAGCTATACTTTTTACTCTTAAACTACAATGCTGACATTTTATCATGCTTTCCCATGAAGTTACAGGATAGGTTGTAAAGAAAACCCTTTTTTTGAAGTTTTTGAAGATCTGAAAAAAGTTCTCAGGGCATTCCATATTCTAAAGAAAAATTTCAAAGTAATCATTTTCAGCTCAATTAGGTTAGCAATTCAAAGGTTTTAAGAATTCACTGAGTAAAATGAACGCTCTAACGCAAAGAAATTGTCAGCACAATCAAATGTCATCACAATCATCACTACCGCACCAAAAGTTACTATGCAAACTTTACAACACTCCATCATAACAGATTGGAAAGTAAAAAATAAATAAATAAAACAAAACTTGGAGTGAACATAGGCGCATATCTTAAAAAAAAAAAAAAAAAAAAGTCTTGACAGGACCAAGCCATTTGAAAAGTGCTGTGTGAAAAAGACCATGCTTATCATTCAATTGCTTAGAGTTTAGGAGACAACACGCCATCCACACATACTGACGGGTTCTAATAGGAGTATTATTTTGATTCTAAGAGTTTACAGCAATATGTAAACAGCAAAAATTGAACAATATATACACTGCACACAAACATAAGGAGATTTTTTTTCTTTTCTTTCTTTTTTGAGAGCAAAATAATTGGAAAGATATGTGGCCAATAACAAAAGTAAAGCGAAATTTGGAACAAGTAGTTAACCTACAATATTAAAACGCAATCAGGTTTCAGGACAAACCAATAGCTGTTTCTAACTTATAATTCCACTGATGTCCTCTTATGGGATGTTCGATATAACATCGATTTAAATAAAGGGTCAGCTGCTCTCATTCCACTTATTTTTACAACTTAAAAAAATAATAATGCCTAATACAAATTCATTCAAATTTCATACTCCATATCATCATACTCAGTCTCTGGGAACAGGATGATCATTTGAAAACTGCTCCAAGCATGAAGCAAAATAACTCTGTCCATGTGACTTTACAGGTCAATAGACAATACCAAGACTTGATGGATAATAAAAGAAATTAAAAAAAAATAATAATAAAAATAAAAATCTTATCTTAGCACTACAAGACAGTGACAGTGACTCCTTAGTCAACAGATGAACTACCAACACCGAGATATTATTTTAGCATTCACTAGTGTATCATGATCACTGAAGCTTTACAGACAACAACGCCAATCTATAATGTGGCCACAGTATAATTCAACATTTAATCAGCATACATTTTATACATAGAGGTTTTTGTTCCTTACCAAAAACGTGTGTGTATTTTATAAAGCGCATCAGATAGGAGAGGTGGATTAGGCTCAAGTCACCTAATGACTGTTTTATGAGCCAGCGCATTAAGAAGGATTAATCTTAATCTGAGCTGTTTCAGTTTGCTATGACCATGTAATAGGGCAAAAGGCTGAAATGCTTGCAGAGGAAGGGGGGGGGGGGATTGAATCGAATAAAACTGTGTTAATTAAGAAATTTGGACAGCCTGCAGTGATGAGCGCTCTGTAAGTGAAATACTAATAGTGATAGTAAAAAACTAATAGAAATATTAGTATTTGTGTTTATTGACAGACCTATAGCTAAACTCAAGGCACATGTCCCTGAATTACCTCCCAACACACAAAAAGCACCAACTGGGAATTTAGCCTACCCAGTTATTTGAGGGCTGCCTAGTTCTGAAAATATGGGATTCGACATTCCATTCAGATTTTGGATGATTTTGATGCTTACATTTCAGAGGGATGAAATCTGAAAAAAACCATGAGCTGTGCTAAGTGTTAGATGTCCTCTCCATGGCAACAGCTGGTGACTATGGACAACACAGGCTGAGGGACAACATGTCTGGGAGCCGCTGTTTCATGGTCTCCGCAGTGGGCAAACACTGGCATGGATCGGGTTTAAACCCAGTGGGGAACTGAAATGTTACTCTAAGAATGGCAAGTGATACCCTGCTCGGCTTAGCAGACCATGGTGACAAATGTCAAAAATTACTCCCATGAGGGCGAAAGTATCCAGAGTACTGTAAATGGCACAGCATGCACGAGGGAGTGCGGCCTATCATCCACACTCCAAAACTCACAACCACCCTGTGCAGCTCAGGGACACAGTCCCAGTGTGGTTTTAAAAAATGAATTCATAAAACTCCATTAACTTGGACAAAGTAAATTTGCCTGCTGAATCGGCATGCTTTTGCTTTAAGCAACATTATGCTTTAAATTTATACTCACTGCTCATATTATTAGGTATTAGCCACACAGAAGCACTTTGTAGTTCCAAAGTCATTGCTGGAGTAAAAATAGTACACAAACCAAAAATGTCCAATTACCAGCATCATGTGAGCACAAAACTAAGTGAACTCACTAAAATATATAAATGTTAAACTTGCTACTGTGGGCATTAGACAGTATCTCACAAAAGTGAGTACACCCCTCACATTTGTGTAACTATTTTATCTTTTTTTGGGACACCGCTGAAGGTATGGCAATTTGAAACAATGTAAAGTTGTCAGTCTACAGCTTGTATAGCAGTGTAAATTTCTTATACCCTCAAAATAACTCAAACAGCCATTCATATCTAAACTGCTGCCAACAAAAGTGAGTACACTCCAAGTGAAATTGGTCAAATTGTGCCCAAAGTGTCACTATTTTGTGTGGCCACTATTATTTTCCAGCGCTGCCTTAATTCTTTTGGTTGTGGAGTTCACTAGAAATTTACAGGTTGCCACTGAAACGGTCTTCCACTCCTATATGATGGCATCATGTAGCTGGTAGATGTTCTTGCACTCCTCCACCTTCGGTTTGAAAACGTGCCATATATTACCAATAGGGTTTAGGTCTGTGAAACATGCTTGACCTTTACCCTCAGTTTCTTTAGGAAGACAGTGGTCGTCTTGGAAGTGTTTTTGGGGTCGTTATGTTGGAATACCGCCCTGTGGCCCAATTTTCGAATGGAGGAGATCATGCTCTGCTTAAGTATGTCACTGTACATGTTGGCATTCATGGTTCCCTCAATGAACACATGTATCCCCAAACCAGGACATTCCCACCAGCATGCTCAACTTTAAACAAGACATTTGTCTTTTGTACTTCTCACCTGGTTGCAGCCACATACAGGACATCATCTGAACCAAATAAGTTTATCTTGGTCTCAACAGTCCACAGGGCATGGTATCAATAATCCATATATTTAAACAGTTTGCTGAAGACAAACAGATTATCAGCTTTAGAAAATTATTTATTCTGTGACGACAGCCATGCAGACCAGTGTGATAGTGTGCAGCTTATGATCTGAACACTGACAGGCTTTAACCTCTGCATTAATGCTGACTGCACTCCCATGTCTGTTTTCAAAAGCCAACCAATTTTAAAAGCTTGAACCGCTAATACAAGACAGGTAGAATCTGTTACCTTTCCCCGGAGCATTCGGCCATCCATTACAGAGCTATCGGTGAGGTGGCTGATATCCGTTATCTTGATTATGTCCTGATCCCAAACAGCTGCTTCACATCCTATAAAGGCGTGCTGTTAGCGCTGTCCGGGGCCAGGTCATCATCATTCCACTGGTATTCCATCTACGTTCGGTTCGCGCATCTGACCACCGGCGCTCTCGCTCCCTTACGCATCCCGAGAGATAGTGGTAAAGTTCCGGGGGCTTGTAGTGCCGAAGGGCTGGTATGGGCGGGTAACCCCCGAGGTAAATTTAGTTTGTTACGTGCACTTTAAGGTTTTTCCCGTCCTGTACTAGTGCTCTCCTCGCACGCCCTGCGTTCGGGCTCCTTCGTCGTCGGCACCTACTTAGCCTCACTCCAGCCGGGTGCTCGTCCTGAATAGGATGCGCCCCGGTCTGGCTTCTGAGCTTCTGAGCTCACGCTCGCCCTCTGGCGCTTCGGCGCCTCTCGCGATCTATTCACATTCGCGCTACAAGCACGCCACAAGCTTACATGCTTGCCTTTTGGTGCTTCGGCCACTTCCGCAATCCCCCCGCTACTTGCACGTTCGAGCTCACACTCGCTCTCTGGCGCTGTGGCGCTCTCTGGCACTGCCAGCCACCCGGAGCAGCCACCCGGTTGCACGTTTAAAGTATATGCCCCCCCGGACATGGTTTTTCCTTGATTGCATACAGACTCTAGCTTACACTCGCTCTCTGGCATTTGGACTACCTCCAAGCCTCGCAACCTTGCTTCTGCACGGCTGCCCCGATTAGCATTTTGGTGCCCTCTCGTGACCAGTTCGTGCGCTGCTCCCACTCGGGATGCAATACCGTGGCGCGCCCCCCTATCCTTTTGGTTTTTTTTGTGTTAGGCTCCTAACGCTCCGCTCTTCATCCCTTTTCAGTTGTTCTATATTATTTCTCCATTCTTATTATCATTCGTGGGATACGTTTATCCCGCATACCTGGGTCCTACAAGAAACCACCACATCTCGTAACAGGATCCATGAGTTTTGTGCTATATATGCCAAATTCTGATGCAAATTCAATGTGTGCAGTAGATGTGACAATGTTGCTTGGGCAGAATTTGGCTACATTGTGACTGAAATTGCTGCAGAAGGTTTAGCTAGCCCATGAGTTTAAGAATCCAAACATCCAACAGAAAAGTACTTGAGTCAAATTTACATCCCATCGCAGTCCTTTCGAGTGATGGCTAAAGTGCACTTCCCGGGGGCTTGCTGTTTGTCAAAAAACATCTCTCAGCACACAATTTACCCAAAACCGGATAGGCAAATAAAGAAATACAAACACAGTTTTCAGAAGTGCCGGTAAAGTAGAACACTGCGAATGTGTGGTAATTTTAAACCAAGCACTGCTAAGTGTCTCTTCCACCATACTGTGTGATAATGTGGGACAGCTGAGCACATGGGCCCAATGCCAGGGAGTGCATTATCTTTATGAATTCATGACAAAATTCTTTTTAGAGAGCAATAGTTAGATATGTGTTTGTAAACATTCAAGTTCCTTTCACATGAGAACATTTTGGTCTTCTAACAAGTTATTTATTCTGAAAATAAATTGTTCATGGAATCACATACTAGTTTTCTACAAATGTTCTAGAAGTAGCGTTTGTACAGTAATTTGCTCTCTACAGATCAAAATTTGACAATCTGAAATTTTTACAAAAGTATTTAGGATAGCCTAAATCATATCATACACAAGCCATGATGTTATAGTGACCAACAAAACAGTGTTAAAATAAATGAGTTAATAAACAAACCTATAACATTATTTCCAGTAGTTAAATGACATTCACAAATCAAAATACATGTACGGAACAGACAGTCAAAAAATTTTTAAATAACGTTATTAATTAAAACAGACGCTACCTCAAGCATGTCTGCAACCCTCTCCCCCATAACGTAAAGGCACAGAGTTTACAACATGTATAACCTTTATAATATTAGAGGGGAAAATACAGAAGATCACTCCTCAAAACAATGTCTCTGTACAGATCTCCCAAAGTTTAAGCGCATCCCACAGGATCTCAGCTGGGTTCATAGGCCAGAATACTCATTCCAAAGGCTCGCTTCAATGGTCATTTAACAATGTCCTGCTAGAAAAGTCTAACATGACTCTGATATGCGTTTCACAGCAATGACTGCCAAGTTTTTAGTCCTTTCATTTGGGTATTCTTCAAGGATTGCCAAATAAGGGAAGTCAAAGAGTCCTCAGTCTATCTAAGCAATACTTTAAAACATCAGAATAACTTACAAATGTAAACTATACAAAAGTTACAATACTTCAGTTGCAAAAGTTTTTTTTTCTAAAAATGGAGGGATGTTTGTGTGGTGCACCGCTCAAAACACACTTGCTCATCATCAGAGACCCAAGCTCAAGTCTTAGTGACGCAAGCCTGGTCCGGTGCTTTACAGACATAATTAGGAATGTCTGACAGAGATGAGATAGAACAAAAAAAGTCACCTCCACAGCGACGCCTTTTGGAACGAACTTTCACCATTGGAAGTACGGGTGATAATGGCTTCCTCCCTCAGCAATGGAGGTCAGCTCATGGCAGGGAACACTGACAAGTGAACTGGGCATTACAAATTTTGCTAATTAGTAATTAAGAATAAATTTCTCATAATAATAATAAATAAAGTGACCTTAGATAAACATTCAAGACGTTTCTTAGCAAATTTTCATACACTTAAATAGTGATATGGGGGGGGGGGTGAGGAACGCCCACTGACAGCTGTAGCAATGTAAAACATTTATGTGCTTTAGACATATAGGTACTTAAAATGAAAACAGAAGCTACACTGACAATGTTAAAGTCTCATCTCTTTTCTGGGTTTCATTATTTGTGCTACAGTCTCTTCTGACAGAACGCTTTCCCATAAATCAGGTTTTTGCAGTCCGTTACATCTCTATCTCTCCCTGTTCATGTTGCATACGCAAGGCTGCACTTATCCAATGTGACTGGCATCACTGCCGTGGAATGCTGAAGTCCACATTTTTCTCATTCAGCAAGGAAAAAAGTGCCTTTCAAAACCAATCAACTAGAAATGTTGCTTTGTTTTTATTTTTCGACTGAACTTCCTGGAACCTATTATGAAGCTGTCAGGGATGTATATTTAGCTATGGCAACACTGGGTATACTCGTCCACTTTGCGCCACTGGTCATGTCACCTCTTATAAACAGAAAACAATTGGTTACCTATGTCGGTCATCTTTAAAGAAAGTAGTCAAATGTTTGGGAAAACAGTTGCACTGCGAAAACTGATGAGAATCTGAATTGCAAAAGTAGGAATGTTGAGCAATCAACTAATCAACAAATACTCTAGCATACAATGTTAATGAAAATACCTTAAGAGACATAAATAAGCTTTAGAACATGGTATGGGAGAAACGGGATGGTCTGCGCAATGAGCCAATAACCACTAAAAAAATGTAAACTAGTGATTAGAGTTGCTTACCATAAAAATGAAACAACAGGTTAGAAGTCCATGAGTCAGGTTAAAGTACTTAAGGAAGACAACAGAATGATTATTAAATTAAAGCTGGTCTCCTGAGCATTCATATGGGGTCATGAAAGGTCAGGGCTGAGTGGAATACCCATAGAAAGTTCAGACTATATTTAAGAACTACAAAGTCTCATATACAACTCCTAGATGTAACTAATGGGCTGCTTCTCTGAATAAATGCACAATGATCGTCTTAAAATTCAGACATTTACACGTCTTCTCCGAACAAGGGAATACGTTTCTCCCATGGTGGCATGACCTATACTGAAAAGAACCATGCAGGCAACATAAACACCTGGAGTGTGTTTAGGTTAGATCCATGATCATTTAGAGATGAGAAATAGACAGCCCAATCTGAAATAGCCTACATAGGAAACTCTAAACCCGAGCTGAACATTAAATGTCGTCTTTAGATATACTACTATTTTAGCAATGGTATAACAACCATATATAATAATTTTGCATTCTCTTTAGTAAAATACGACCTGAAAATATAGGAAATTAAGCTGTATAAAAGAATCTAACAGCTATAGTGTCGACTAATTAATGTGACCTTCCCTTCTTATCACAGTTACGAACATTTGCTCACTTCAGCTCAAAAACATCCATTTGCAAGCTCAGCATTTTTAGTGGAATCCGATATACCAATTAAATCACACTAATACAATATATTAACGAATTATTTAAGTATATTCTTTGGCTACTGTTTGACATATTGTTCCCCAGCCAAAAAGCCTTCAGGAAGATAAAGTTTACCATCTGATTTAAACAATGTTGTCTACTGGCACTCCATGGGGGTCGAAGCATGGACCTCTTCAGTCCATGGTTCTGAAAAACATCATTCTGATATGCAGTTGTCATGTGACTCCATTTTATAGGCACCGTCTGAATGGCAAAGAGCAGTAAAGCAATGTTCTGGTTCACCAACTGGGATCACTGTGACCTTTCATCCCACTTCTTACAAATCAATACACAGCAAGTGCTCCTCTGTCATAAATTGGGGTTGGGATGTCATCACGTATGGTCACAGCCACCATGGCAGTCAAGCAAGAATTTAGAAGAGTTTAAGAGTTGTTCAGTATTATATACCATGAGAGAGACTTTTAGATTGGTTTCATATGAACAAAGTTACAGTATTTACATGTCAAATACCACACTCGAAAATGAGGTCAGGTAGGTTAGCAGAAAAAGTAAGACATTTCAATAGCCAGGAGCTAATAACAGGATGTCAATATGACAGAGCAACTACAAAACTTAAGCAAGACTGGTAAACAAATCCTTCTCCCTTAATCTGTCACCATTTGGTCAACCTGCATAGGACCACACACTCCAATACAATTATTTAAAAAACAGTGAAGTCATTTGGGGTTGGGGTCTATTTTGCTTTGAAAGCAGTCATCACCTCTTCATCCTAGGTTGTTAGCATGTCCCCTGTTCAGCTGTGTTGGCCTCCTCTCTTCCAGCCTCCCTGTCAGCATACACAGGCTTTTGTCAAAATATGTGATTTGTAGTGCTGATCCCATTCTATTTAAAAAAAGAACTCATCAACAGGTTTAAAATGCTAACCGCACAGGTCACCCCTCTCACTTGAATATTTATATGCACTCCATGAATGGCTGGCAATTGTTTAATCATCCGAGAGCGGCTGTTCCTCCTCCACAACCCTGACGCCAACAAGAAAGTCCATGGCACCTTTACAATAGCCCTCTGCTCCAAACCCAGCTGTTGCCCTAAAATAGGAATGACTTTCTTAATGCCAAATCACCACTTGAATGTTACTGTTTGCCAGTTCTGCTATTTGCCAACTGTATCCGTGGAGAGTTCAAAGATTTCTTCGACATACAGACAAGTTGCTTACATGAGCCGGACATGTTCAATGAAGTTGTGTCAGTGTCATTATTCCCAAAACACCTGAAACAAGGACACCGAAAGGGCATCTTGTAATATTCCTCCTGGTATTGGCCACCATCATGAAGAAATACAATTCCATTTACAGTGAAATTAAATGACAACCTTAGTCCACAAACACCAATGCAATGCAATATTATCTGTCAGGACATTACCAATAAAAAAGGAATAATTTGTCATGTTCATTATTGTACTGCTAAAACTTTACGTGCCTGTTAGTAAATTCCAAAATGGTGCATAAATATTTTTATTTATTTTTGTTTTGTTTACTCCAGTGAGTGACTCAAGTACTTTCATTTACAGTTTGTTGAAACAGTGATGAACTAAAAAGGTATATGTATTAACGCATAAAGTATAAAATAACATGAATCAGAAGTAGTCACATGCTCATTATACACACACACACACACACACACACACACACACTCACACACACTCACACACACTCACACACACTCACACACACTCACA
>JAUZST010000525.1:37329-82170 GCA_034779995.1 Parotocinclus haroldoi
ATTACAAAAATGTCTGTAGCACTCAAGGTTCCTAAGATTCATGAGATATAAAATGAACTTTTTTGATTTTAGCAAATGGCTGCAATGAAACAGAGTGAAAAATTTAAAGGGGTCTGAATACTTTCTGTGCCCTCTGTATACACACACAGCCTACACTTAATCTGGCACCTTTGGTTCTGACTGATTGTTTCGACGATGTGAGGAAAACTTCCTGAGCCTTTATAGTAAAAAGTCTGAGGCGATCCCAATTGTCACTCCAGCTACAGTCAGGAAGTGGTACAGCTGTTTCCACAGGTTTCATTGATTCTTCCTCGACCCAGGGTAGGACTCTGGGAGTCATTGCTAACTCACGTTCATCATTTCAAACCCAAGTTATCAACATCTGTAAGACATATTGCTAAAATTCACCCATCTCTGTTCTTTGTTGCTCCAGAGACTCTTTGCTCTACTGGAATGTGTACTGCATGTACACCAATTGGACCTGGCAATTGGGTGAACCAAAACTTCTGTGCACTATATTGTTCTACCGCATGACTCGAAAGGCACTTGTTTTTGGTTTTATTATTTTCAGATGCAGGGGCATTATGGGAAATGTAGTAGTTAATCGGTTAAAACGGACAATTTTTTTTTATTTTTTTTAGTAATTTTAGTGCTGAGATACACGTCCTAGTAAAGTTGGTCTGATGACACCCCTGTGCCTTGCTTTTCGTATCTATTACTTCTTCTTTTACTTTGCACTGTACAAAATATAAATTTGTCATTCAGTGATACGCCGCAAGAGAAGGGCGAGGCTCTATTCGGAACGGCGTACACCTTGAGCTGTGGTTGCCCATCCCTTATCAGACCTTGTATTAGACTTAATAAATTGACAAGGCAGTACACGATGTGCTTACCATAGTTGATGTAAACCTCCTATCTTTTTATATTGTGCAGTAATATTCTAATCTAAATTACCACTGTGCCAGTGAGAGAAAACTGAATCATCCACTGTCACATCAGTTACAGATCGAGAACTGGACCAGTGAAAACTATAAAATTGTAAAATGCTATAATGTCACGTAGCAAGAACAAGCCAAGTTACATAAGCCACTCAATCTGGCCGATTTATCCTGCGCTAACTTGCATGCCTGTGCCATATCGCACACAGCTGGTGTATCAGCATATAACATCTTGATAACAGTGGAAAGATCCCACAGAAACGTTCAGTCATGCTGCAGAAATGCCCTACTTCCTACCCGTGCCAGAAAAGTAGCTGGGACCTGAATACAGATGACACGCTGGGCAAAGTGCTTGTAGATAAGATAAAGAGGCTGCTCATGCCAGAACAATGGGGCAAGGTCACCAAATATGGCATGCAAAGACGGCAAGCTCTAATCGCGTTCTCTTACCCTATCCATCCAAACTAAAATTATACTCGCCGACCACTTAGGGATTAGGAACACCTTCAGTCCTACCCAGTCAAGCAATTATCTGAGCAGTCGATCGTGTGACAGCAGTGTATTCCAGGGTATGATTTTTGGTGTCAGATGGGCTGTTGTGATTATTTCTGTAAAGACTGGTCCTCTAGCAGTTTCGTGCACATCAGTCTCTGGAGTGGAGAGGACTCAGAATGATAAAATGACAGAAAACGGAGTCCATCCCACATTTCACATCCTCTTTTATTTAAAGCCCCGGTATAAAGTGAAGCCATGTGCTTTGAGTTTGTCTGCACTCTTAACTCCCGCCTTTACTAACTGAGCGAACCAGCTGTGTCAGTGGCAAAGAATGCGTCAAATCGTATTCGAAATAACAGATCTGTACGGTCTCTCAATAAAGAAATAATCCAGTTTCGGTGCTTCCTTGGGCCACGCTTCTTTAGAGACGACAATTGATAAATGTGCAAAATAACATTAAGCAGTGCTTAATTTGAGCCGGATCCTGCCGGGCCACCTCATATCTCCAGCACGTCTGCATTTTCATATATAAAATGGAGAATATCAATAAAAGAATGAGGATTATACTGTACTTATTTGTGTAACACCTTTTCCAGGCATCCAGACGGCTCTTTTCCTTGGATGGTAACAGCGTAATTAGCTCATTAGATCAGTCTTGAACTGACATGAGTGGCACTTGGTGTGGTCTACTTTAGCTGTAGCCCATCTGCTTCAAAGTTTGAAGTGTTGTGCATTCAGAGAAGCTCCGTATACCTGGGCTGTAACGAGTGCTTATTTGTGTTACTGTTGCCTTTCAAATAGCTCGAATCACTGTGACCATTCTCCTCTGACCTCTTTCATTATTAGGGTATTTTCACCCAGATAACTGCCCTATCTGGATATTTTCTCTCTTTTCCGACCATTTTCTGTAAACCTTCTAGACGACTTTGTGTGGAAACCTCATATCTCCAGCACTTCTGCATTTTCATATATAAAATGGAGAATATTAATAAAAGAATTAGAATTATACTGTACTTGTTGTTAGCTCTTTTCCTGGGATGGTAACACCGTAATTAGATCATCACGCCAGGAGAGGTCATGGGCGATGAGGTTTAGAAATGGCGGCAAAACTCTGATAGCTAAAACAGCAAGTCTTTTTCTTTCATATAGATATCCTATCTTGTAGGTTACTGTATTGTGTGTTGCACTACCAGCAAAAGCTTTTTAAGCTCTGCAAATTAAGCTCTGCAGTTCAGATTTGGTTGGCAGTGTTTTGAAGAAGAACTGCTTTCTTTCCTTTCTTCCTGCATCCCTGGCACTGTTATTTTTCCTCATGTGGATGTTGCAGTATGTACATCTAGTAGATCTTTCTTTGTTAATGTTGCATGCCTAATCACTGGCCTCTCTTTAATATAATTATCAGGCATGTGCCAGAACTGGTTTAATGGTTATAGACTGATAGCAAAAAACGAATTTCATGTATACTGATTTCATTTGTGTCGGGAGAAACGTGCAAGTTGGCAAATTGATCTTGACGGATATTTGCAAATAGCTTCTTATTTTCAAGCTTATACTTGGCGACGCGAGCATCGACGTAAATCTTTGCCCACCTTTCCATTGAGGCATGTAGAAATGTGAGTGATTTATACAAGTAAGCTCTTGGAAGGTGGGTCAAATGACGACTGGGACATGAGCTCTGCAATTTTGCCTCAATTTGGCCTCAAATGGGCTCAGTGGTGAGAGCTTATTGCAGATCCAAAGAAAGGAAGTGGATGAGCCGACTCATTTCACGAGTCGAATGTCGAGCGTTAGGGATTGACGTCAATGCTGCCATGACTGATGCTACTGAGGTGAGGCCCACAGAGCTTCTGTGCTGCAATTGCATTAATCAATCTCAAACCCTCTGTGACTGCATTTCTTACTAAAAAGATCCAAGATACAACAGCTGGTACATCACAACGGCTAAAGCGGTTCGCATGTTAACAAAAAGCTGCACAGAGGTCGGCTAGAGCTTTCATAACAGATCCCTGCAGTGACCCCAAATGTGTGCTTGGTCTACAAACAGACTTATGCAAGCCTCCAGGGCTTCATTTGTGACATGGTTTTTTTTTTTTTTTTCATTTTCATAAATGTTTCATAAGTGTCCTTGATGCATCTCCCTCCCTCTCGTATGTGGTTGTTTAAGATGATCCAAATCTTGAGCCTGCTTGAGCGCGTTGCTTCACCCTTGGAAGACGGCAATGTCACTGAAGTGCTGTCCATATCACAGTGATTAATCTTAAAAATCCGATATCTTAATAATCAGATTTCTGTAGTAATGTTATTATTTACGTGCTCATGTGTAAAGTATACTCCAGTCTAGAGATCAGACTAAGAAATCTTATAGAGAGCTGGATTTGATCTCAGTAACTGCATTTCTCAGGCCCTCATCTTCTCTCTTATTTTGGGCTTTTTTTCATAGGGTTTCAGTAGCACCGACACACCCTCACAGCAAGATGGTCCTGGGTTCAATTCCAGGGTGGAGAAGTCAGGGTCCTCCCCTTGTCTATGTACGTTTACTCTGGGTACTCTGGTTTCCTCCCACAGTCCGAAGACTTGTGTGTTGAGTTCAAACTACCTTAAATTGACCCCAGCCTGACAGTGTGTATATGACTAACTTCAGTACAACCTTGAATGTAGCCTTGTGCCTGTCACTCAGTGGCCATTGATGAAGGTAAAGTTCATTTTACATTCTCATAACATTTGTCATTTAGCATATACTTTTATCCAGAGGGACTTGAAGCTGATGCAACCTTACAGTCCAAGCAATTTTTAATTAAGCATCTCACTCAAGGACCCAACAGGGGCATCTTGGCAGCCTACTGGTTTCAAATCCAGTACCTTAAAAGCTAGGCTAGCTAACACAGTTAAATAAAACTATAGAAATAAACAAATGTCCATTTGACCTGATGTGTTATTTTTTTCCGCGGGATCTGGCAACCCTGAAATAAGATGTAGCATTCATGATAAACACCTACCAGACCCCTTTTGGGGAATCTTGGAATACACAGTTTAGCTGCTAATGCTCAAGGAAATAAATAATGTGATTATTTCATATTAAAGCTTGAAGTTTGTCACAGTGTTCGGTGAGTTTGTAGGCTGACTGCAAAGTACAAATTCAATTACAGCTCAGGTCATGTAAACAAATTTTTTTAGTTTACTTTTTCCATTATCCGATTTCCTAAGTGCATGTAAAGTAATTGAGAGGATTACTGACGAAATCTGTTTTCCTGCAGTTTTAATAATCCTGTGGATTAAGTGCATGTCAATGCGCTCATTCTCTTAGGTCAAGTTTGATCTCTCTCTCTCTCTCTCTTTCTCTCTCTCTCTCTCTCTCTCTCTCTCTCTCTCTCTCTCTCGGACCTACACACAGACTTGCTGTTATTTTGAGTTTGAGATAAAAGGCTACCCCACTTGCATGACCTTTCTCTGAGCATCCGCAGCACTACACAGCTTCTAAGGGCCTGGCAGAACATCAGACAGAAGGTCAAAGGAGATGGGCCCTCTGAGAGAGGATGGTGGGCCACTTCCCTTTGTGGATGGCCCACTATACTAATGACAGACTAAAATGCAGTCCTCATGAAGGAGCCACGCACAAACGTTGTGTGTGTGTGTAGGAAAATTACCTGGCAATACAAATAATGTCTGATTAAACATAATGACTAACATCCAACGTGCCCATCAAATTCCAGTCAAACACTGTTTTCACAAATGTATTTGGGTGTGGGTGTGTCTTTGTGCTGTTATTTACGTTCCTGGGACGTTGGGCTGGACCATGTGATGATATGTCTTGGGTACATGTAAGAAATAGTCAGTTAAACAGACATTCCTTCAAAACAAATCGCAATTATAAATCATCACTTAGCCTTTACAGTTCTCCTGTAGGTCTCATGTTGTTTACTCCAAATTTTGACCCTACCAGCCGAATGTCACAGCACAAATCGAGACTCATCAGACCAGGCCAATCTTTCTCATTAGTAGCCTCTGTTGCCTGTCCTAAACTGACATGAGTGGCACTTGGTGTGGTCTACTGTAGCTGTAGCCCATCTGCTTCAAAGTTTAAAGTGTTGTGCATTCAGAGATGCTCCGTATACCTGGGTTGTAACCAGTGCTTATTGGTGTTATTGTTGCCTTTAAATAGCTCGAATCACTGTGACCATTCTCCTCTTGCATTAATCGGGTATTTTCACCCACATAACTGCCTTAACTGAATATTTATTTTCTCTTTCGGACCATTTTTTTTATAAAACTTCTAGAAGACTGTGTGTGAAAATCCCAGCAGATCAGCAGTTTTAAAATTTACTCAAACCAGCCCATCTACTACCAACAACCATGCCGTGTTTAAAGTCACCTAAATAACCTTTCTTCCCCATTCTTTTACTGGGTTTGAACATCAGCAGATCGTCTTGAGTCGAGCTGATGGCTTCTGAGTGGCTGTGTAGATTAACAAGCAGTTGAAGTACCTAGAACATTTTTGATCAATGTACAACATATGTAGTATGGAGAACATCTTGTAGAATTGAACCCAGAAACCAGGAATTTTAGTGCAGGAACCATACACCTACATTTAGTGGGAACGCATTGCAATTTAGGCAGGATAAGAACAAGAGTGGCTCAGCACTGCAAACCAGATCTCTACATTACTCTAGCACACTGCGCTGTAACTTTGTGTGGGCTGCCACTTCATAGCTGAGTTCCTGTATGCCTAAAGGCTTCCACCTTTCAGTAATACCACTCATTTACATTTACATTTGTCATTTAGTAGACTTACAATCCAAGCAATTGTGGGGTTTTAAGAGCCTTGCTCAGGGACCCAACAGTAGCAGAGCTGGGATCTGAACCCCAGACCTTCTGGTCCATAGTCCAGTACCTTAATACCACTAAGCCACCACAGTCCCACCACTCAGTGTTGGTTGAGAAATATCTAAGAGGGTCGTCATTACAGTACCACGTTTGAGTTCAGTGAGCAAATGTTGCTTGATCTTATACTGAACTGAATTAGACACCTGAATTCAAAGATTATAGAGGTGTCCCAGTACTTTTGTCCATATAATGTATCTAATAGATTACACTATACAAATGGAGACTATTTAGGGTTTTAAAGCACTTGAGTGAGAACTAAGAAGATTAATATACGATGCAATTGTGTGGCTAGAAATAACAAAAATAAGTGGCAAGTCGTCCAAAAACGAAATATTGTAACACTTTTGTGTCAAAAAATACTGTGATATAACTGCACCACCCATCCCTGGAGCTTCCCTAGTCTCTGTTATCCCCACGACAGGTCCTGGATTTGCCTACTGAACATAAATAGCTGACGTTCAGTGTTGTTTGTGGATGGTCATGCGTATCCGTCCGGCCAAGCCGCTGTTCAGCTTACTTCATCACGTTCGACGTGATCATGTCCATTACTCAGAGCCAAGCTTACTAATCAAAGCACACCTACTCAACAGGCTGAACCTGAGTCGGATCAAATCCAGTCACTGTTTGCTCGTCCTGCAGCGGATTATCTGACGACAGATTTTCCCCCTGAATCCGGCTCTCGTTTCAGCTTCTACCAGGAACCAGATACGTCTGGCTTGTGCGCCGAGCTTACACATCGTATCATTATCCCTCTCCGCTCATATCATTTTGCGTCCCTCGTATTAATAACAGCAACATGTGTTTAGTGTAAGCACAGGGTTTCTGAAGGAGCTGTCATACTCCTCAGTCAGAGAGGATTCATGACGTGCTCGAAGTCACACAGCTGAGGATGAAGTCAGCGGCTGATCTAGTCAGCAAAGGGCTCAGTACAAACAGCCCACAGACGTACATCATAGGCGCAGGAGGATGATATGACTGTGTACCAGGAATACTGTACACAAGGGTGTGGAGCTACTGCCACAGAATTACTCTTGAACTTTGTCGTGAAGTTACACCGAGGTTTGCACCAAAGTAGTCAATCCATCTACTGGCATGTTTCTGGGGGATGACCAGAGCAGCTGGAGAAAACTCCCACAGGGAAAACATGAACTTCCTAATCTAAGGCAAAGACCATTAATGCAACCAAGGTCCCACAGTCCTACTCCATTAACTGGAGACCTCTAACTAAAAAGGGGGTCGATCTAGTTTTTCTTTCTTTCTTTGCCCGTCTTTTACTGTCTTGGCAACGCAGCACAGTAGAGTTAAGATTCTTTCTGAGGAATGGTTTCGTAGTTAAAACCGTGCCCCCTTTCTGGCGTGATCTCACCGCAGGAACTGGGTTTAAAATGTAACTTGGGGGGGACCTTTTTAGCTCCGGCTTCAAAGCAGGTACTTTTCTTGGTGCATAGGAACCCTGACCGCGTAAGTATTTGGTGTTTAGTCGAGACGTGACGCAAGTTTATATTGACTGTTCCAGAACCTTGTTGAGAGCAACTGCCATTTTTAAATATCCTTGCACACCGGGAGCCATATAAACAACAGAGCTTCATGCTAAAAATGGAAAGAACACAGGCAAATGAAGCAGCAGTGTAGTTCAGACTTGACTGAGCCTATATGCCATGGCACAGTGGCTCAGTACGATCCTGAGTCATAAGCATGGCTTACGCCACTTCAGGGTCACGCAGCACTGGTGGTGCAAACTAAAAAAAAAAAAAATTTAAAAAAAAAAAAAAAAAGGTCCCTGGAACAAACGTCCTCAGGGGCATTCCTTATAAACTAGTCCCTAGAACGTTTTGTACCAGTTCCGGTATTAGTTCCAGCACCACATACTTGGATGTTCCTCCACCTCAGCATTAGTCTACTGGTCTTCATCAACAGAAACCAGTCCCACCATACCCGGGTCCCACTGGAGTCCAGTAATTCCCTCCATCATTTAGTTCTTAGGAGACGGTGCACCTCCAAGGACTTACTGCTAAGGACTCATTAATCCTTAATCTATTTTCTTATTTATTTTGAGTGTTATAACTAATTGAAATTTTAATTTTATGATTCACCTAATTTTACTATTACTACAACTTAATTATTTCAGTTAACATCTAGGCCACTGAAGGAGGACGGGTCCCTTTTTGAGTCTTCGTCCTCCCAAGGTTTCTACCTTCTATATTCACTGAGTTTTTCCTTTCCACTGTCGCCATTGGCTGGAGCAAGCATTTGGTATTTGCCTATAATAATATGATAATATATTATGATAATATGATATAACGCTATATAAATACATTTAAATGCATTGGTACAATCCATTGGTGCGAAACCAGCTTTAAATGCATATCCTCGTGCATCGTACAGTTGCTGCACACTTCTCAGTTTCCTGCTCTCTTCGGAAATAGCTGCTCGTGTTCTTAATACTCATGCTCCCAGTTTTATGATGGTTTGTCTCAAGATTTTACTTGGGGTATCCAATAATACACATAAATACATGAAATGCTTTGCAGTGTCAAATAAAAGACAGTTTCTCATTTCATACTTGTTTTTAGCGAGAAAGCAGCTTTAGGAGGGGCTCTATGGTACATCCTGAATGGTAGAAAATGGAAATCCCTGTGTGGTGGTCAATGCTAGTATTAAATAAATCAGTGTGCAGGATACACTGCAGTATGTTTACCATTTATTCCATACTGCTACACTTATTGTATCCCATTAAAATCCACTTAGGACTTTCCATATCTGTTGTATTCATAGCTGTAATACTCTAGAGTTTAGGGATTCCACCTTTGTTAGTTTAGGTCAGGTTCAAACCCCTTTTGAAATATACTGCTCAACAAAATGAGGGGATACTCCAAAATCAAATATCCCATATTGAAATGTCCCCTCATTTTGTGAGCATCTCCATTTAGATGTCATGTTGATTTTGCATGAACAGGGCTCTTCTATTTATCAGCATTCGTTGTTCTTTTTTTTTTTTTTACCTGCGATCTTGATGTTCATGTTTCCGTCCAGCAGCAGGTTCTCGGCTTTCAGGTCCCGGTGTACGACATTGCGGTTGTGGCAATATTCCACCCCTGAAAGAATCTGCCAGAACTTCCGGCGGGCTTCGGGTTCACTCAGTCGTCCGTGCTTAGCCAGATAGTCTGGAGGAATAACAAATGTTTGATTAGCCTACGTTCTCATTTGAAATCATTTTCACGCGTCTTCTTTTGTAGTTCATTTATTTTGCTTTGTATTCATGTTTTGCATTGGACTTCATTAGAGTGCTTTAGGATAATTAACAAAACTAAGCGGAGAAATACAGTTCGCAGCAAGTTTCATAACTAAATGTTTTTCAGTCAATGCTGTAGAAAAACCTATGCATACATTGTACTTGTGCAAGGGGGCACAGACTCGTTAATGATTTGCTTACGAATCGGACTTGCTGCCCTGTTTACAGTACAAGCTGTAGTTGTGTATTTTTTTAAATCCTCCACAATCTTAATATCTAGGCCTCTAACACCTGAATTAACGTCAATCAAGTTGAAATTGTGTTTATGATGACTAACATAATACAGATGTGTCGTTTAATGACCATTACTTTGTGATATTTTCATACGAAAACTTTGTACCAACAATACATGTATGTATCAGAGATGCTGCTGAGTGGAACGCTACCACCTAACCTCTGTTATGCGTATCAGCACTGTGGTTCTCCAGTACAATCATACACGCCGTAATACAATACAATATAATCATAACCTGAGTGTACTTAAAGAAACACTAACTTGAGAAGATTTTTAAGACCAGGCAACTTGAACTAAAAATTTACATTTAAATTGAAACCTTTAGTAACCAGTTCCACAATGCCCAGGCCTCACCAGAGGGCAGTCATTTTCTCCTTCTTTCAGTTGGCAGGGGACAATGTGTCCTAAAGTAACTCTGTGTATCAACATGCATATTTTTCGCCATTATATTTAATGTTGTATGTATCTGATATTATTTACTTAGTTTAGTTATTTAAACTATTACAACAAACATGTCTGTCTAGATAATTTTTAGTTTATAAGTTTTATTTATACATTTAACAGCTGAGCCATCCAAGGAGGTCGGTCCCTTTTTAAGTCTTGGTCCTCCCAAGCTTTCTTCCTTGTAGCGTTTGGGGAATTTTCACTGTCTAAATCTCAATTTGGGATTGGCAATTAGAAGATAATCTAACACACTAAAGCCGCTTTGAGAAAATGCTTCATTGTAATCAGCGCTATAGAAATAAATCTGACCTGACTTGTAGGAGGTGAATCCAACAATAGTAAGAACTATTGGTCAGTCACTTCATTACCTCATATGTAAATGTAAATGTCGCTACTAGTAGGTAAGTCACAGTGGTCAAATGACCGGTACTGTACACTTCGAGGTGTACGTAGATCAAACCGGCACGGTGCTTGTATTGTTAAGTAGAGTCCGTAGCATGGTTCCTACTTAGGCACGTGATTAATGCAAAAGAAATCAATGTTCGTGAGTGAATTAATTAAACATTAAACAAAACTTCAAACTGTAATAGAAATGATATACATTACAGTAAAATCACATGCTGCTGTTTGTGGCTGCACTGTCCAGAGTTCAAATAAATTTGAATTGAATTACACTGTCCAGAGTTAAAATAGCAATTTTTGATACATTTTATAACTGTTAAGTCCTCAGTCATTAAAGTAAACAGAAATTATTGGTCATTAAACACTGCTTCCCTGTATCGCAAGTTGCCTTAACCTGTAGGCCATTGTTTAGAGACAATGCAACTATTTGTTTCAAAAAGGAGTGCCCGTTGTAGATAATACTTTTATTGCACGAGTTGTGAAACGAAGCAGCATGACAGAAATACAACCTGTGATTCTGTAAGAGTAAAAAAAAAAAAAAAAAAAACTCACACAACACTGAGACCGCTCTGAAATGCAACTATAACAGATTACAACCAGCCCTATAGCAGCTAAGGGTTAGTAAAAGGATGAGAAATCTGTTCTGTATACAATGTACGGTAGGTATTTGTACCAAGTAATATAACTTCCACAAGCTTTCATTCATGATTTCCACAAAAAGCCCCACTGAATAATAAAGTTAAGCATTGCCACTAGCTGTATCCGGGAGTACAGCATGGCCTGTAAAGTTGGCACAAGTGCCAGAGCACCACAGTAGGAAGGCCCTGTAGTGAGGGAGTTTGGTAAACATCCCCCTGAATGGCCCAATCATGCGGTGCCCACGCTTCAGAGCAAACCTACAGCCTTCACACATTCCAGCCCAGAGCTGGCTGGTCAACATGGGGAATCGTTCTCAATGTGAGCTGTTTTTAAAAAGTGGTAGCCACACCTCCTCCTCAAAATATGTTAAAGGCAAGTCTGGTCCAAGATAACAGAGCAAACATAAAGCAGACTGAATGCGTCATCGGTTGTGGATCGTTGATAATACTGATTAATTAAAATGATGTTTTGCTATTCTTATAGCCATTATAGGATTTGATCCGATCAACAAACTTTTGCTTTAACAACAGCGGTCTTTACAAAACATCCAAATGATGCCTCGGATTCACGAGCATAGGTGGGAGTTAATAGCCAGAGTGCATCAGTCGTGTGTGTGTGTGTGTGTGTGGCTTACGTTAGCTCACGTTTGGATTAGAGACTGTTTTTTCTCAGTTGATGTGTTTAGAGATTTTTTTGTGTAAACTACAGGTGCAACTTTCTGTTGCATATTTGTTAAAGGTGTTTAAGTGCGTGTGTTCTGTCCCATTGTAAATAGTGCTCGTTTGTTTGCCGCCCCCGCATATTCTCTTTAACCTATAATTATTTACACTGGTACATGATAGCCACATGTTCAGTCCCTGTTTCATCTGGCTGATCTTCCTCCAATCAATGAAAATTTGGCTTCCGTCAAATTGTAGTTCTACGGCTTTCCCCTACACAGGGTCATAACAGTACATTAATGTCTTTTCAATAATTAATAATTATAATTAGTGTAAATTGTGAATCATTGCGTTTCTGATGTCTATGTATTGTTTGCACACAGGTGAGAATTCCATTAATATAAATAAAGTACAGTAGCATAAAATCCCTGTGTTCTGTCCTGGGACTGTGGTGGTTAAGGTACTGGATTATGGGCCAGAAGGTCCAGGGTTCAAATCCCACCTCTGCCACAGTTGAGTCCCTGAGCAAGACCTTTAAGCCACAGTTGCTTGGACTATAAGACTGTAGTAATTGTAAGTCGCTCTGCTAAAGGTCATAAATGTAAATTGTTTTCTTTCGTATCACAATGTGGTCATTAAACAGTGCGCACTTGTACTGAATATGATAGAAACACCCAAAGGATAGAAAGGCACAGAAATACCTGCTGCCGACAGCTTTTTAATAGACAAACAGCAGCAGAACACGTTGCATTGAACACCTCAGTTACATTCAATAGGACAATTGAATAACAAGTCAACTTTTAGCCCTGTCTTCCGACCTTGGAGAGTTTGGATTGCTTAAATGAGCGTAACCCCCATCAGACAGACGGAGCGGTTGCTCGTTGGTAGCACTGCCACCTCACAGATCCTGCGTTCACTCGAGTGGAGTGGCCTGGGTCATCTCTGTGTGGAGTCTGCATGGAGTCTCCCAGTGTCTGCGTGGGTTTACTCCGTGTACTCCAGTTTCCTCCCACAGTCCAAAGACATGCGTGTTAGGTTAACTGATTACTCTGAATTAGAATGGACTTGTGTATAGGTATGACTAATTTAGATTTAACCTTGTGTGTCACTGAAATAGCCACTGATTCTGAAAGCCACATTTAAATAACCAAATGAACAAGCTCCATCAGACACCTTGAGTAATGCAAGCTGTGAGCCAGGTCTTATTGTTTAACATCAGCATCCACCATAGATTCATGTTAAAAATCTAGCACAAAGCCGCCTCCACAGAGGAGTCAAGGTTGTAGCACAAAGGGGTACAAACTCAACACTAATACCCACCCGTGTTTTTGGGTATGAATTTTGTTTGTTCACACTTTTGGCTTTAAAGTTTGACACATTGTTTTTTCTAGATACTTTACTGAATCTTCATGGCTATATGTCTGTTAAGCTTTGCAATGTTTATATTAATGGCTTGCTCAGCTTTCTTTGTCCACATGTTTTATACAAAACAGCATGAACACAGTGTTATCATTCTATCATTTGGCACATTATAGAAGTGAATTTATAAACTAGAATTTGAAATAAGATTTATCACTGTGGGAGGAAACTGGAGTAAACCCACGCAGACACTGCAGACTCCACACAGAAGGCCAGGCCATTCCACTCTGGGATTGAACCCGGGACCTTCTTGCTGTGAAGCAGCAGTGTTAGCCACCGGGCTGCCCAATAATATATATATATAATGCCATTAAGTGGACAGCGGTAGCCTAGCGGTTAAGGTACTGGACTCCGGACCCGATGGTCCTACGTTCAAATCCCACCTCTGTCAAGTTGCCACAGTCGACTCCTTGAGCATCACGTGTAAGTTGCTCAGGATAAGGGCGTCTGCTAAATGTCGTAACTGGAAATTAATATAATCAAACAAAGTCTCTGCGTATTATTTTGTACCCTAAGAAAACTGACTAATTTCACACAATTATTGAGGCAAATATGAATCAATATATGGAAACATTAGATAGAAATATGGAACAAGCAATTAGGGAAATTTGGTCCAATTCAAACGGACATGACACTTATTAGGAAGCTGCTGCAACATTCCGTCACGTTCCTTCTGACAAGCCTGTTCCTGGAACCGTGCTGCTAATCAAAAAGCACACCTGACCCAGGAATGTGTCGTATGCCTCTGAATTGGTAAGCGGAGTCTTTTCCTGAGGCATTAGACAGTCTCGTACACAATACCCTCTGGGTAACTGAACAGAGTAACAGTTTGATATAAGTTTGTGGGACAGTGTAAAGCGACACTGTTCCTAATCTTATGTGTATTTACTCTAGATAGTGAGTGAACTCCATGGGTAAACGCAAGTGTTCTCTTTGTCAAAGTTCACCATGTCTACACGGTCAGCTGACCTAAAACTCTTAAACTGTGTTTAGCACCAATTACACTGGGGTTGCTGAACAACAAAAACAGTAGCAGCCACAACCCTGCAATGTAGCCTCTGTTGAAAATGGCAAGCCATGGTAACACAGTCGACTTCCCTCACACTACAAACAGGTTCTGGCAGCATTTTACTTACTAGACAGCAGAGAACAAAGAGCTGTAATAACATTTAAATGTAAAGTATATGGGAATGATTATACAGCAGCTCTAGGCAGAATGATTGTGTATCCTGGATGAGGAAGGAGTAGGCAATTGAACTAGTTTACATAAATGATTAATACGTCTTAATGAATGTCGTGCAAAGTGATGGTGAAAACTGGCATGCTAAACGCATTTTGTTACGTGCACTGAAGCGCTAATGTGGCAACCCAACGTTTCAACAACCAGACTCCGCAATATTCGCTATTCCAGCTTCTGTTCTGTTCTTGTTTCAAAAGTATATTCTTGTACACAAAGACAATATTGGCATATCTGGTGGAAGCATAAAGCATAAGCATGGTTCAAACACCTAAAAAGGAAGCACCCCAAGAAGACACAGAAAACCAGATCAGATCCACACGTGCAACAAGGGTGAAAAACACTGCGTTAGAAAAACGTTTTTTTGTAATATCATTAATGAGGTGGCCAAGAATATGATATCCAACAAAACGACTTGGTTGACTTTTTTTGTGATTTTACAGTGACTTGTGTTAGACAAATGTAAGTCTTTTTTGTTCATTCTAAATGACCGTCTGTTTTTTTGACCACTAGTAGTGATTTATGCTCTACTTGAACCATGCTTGACTGTTTAAAGTATGATATTACTAGACACACAACATGGCGTTTGTGAGAATGAAATCCCAGCTTAACTAATAAACCAGGCAGACGTATGAGACGAGTCAAAACTTACTCAAATCCCGAAATTAAAGCCGCAGACCAAATAGATCAGAAGGACAGGGAGAGTGTGAGGCAAAACGAGAACCAGGAAACAGAGCTGTGAACTGTAACCACAGATATGCAACGTGGAACTCTCGGAAACAAATGCAGGTCAAGTAGAACTTTGCACGGAACCAATTGAGAGTGGTTTATATGTTTGTGTGAGTAATGGCTGAATGAGCTGCCAATGTTGTCTTATTAATAAACTGGTGAATCAGAATGTGACAGAGCCATGGCTTGAGTCTGGAGGTTCTGCACTTGTGGTCAGATGCATGAGGCTGATATGTACTTTCTGAAAATATAACGTTTTGATGGGAAAGTGCACTTTACTGAGGCTTGTTTAAAAAGGTTCTACTAACCTAACTAGCCTCCCTGTTGTGTTCTTTACTCTTTATTATTCTGCCATATTGTTTATCCACAGAGAAATTAGGTTAGGTAAATTATTTAAAATAGTCTTAAAAACCGACCCTCAAAGAATCATAATATTGTGGCCAAGCTTTAAAAAGATGATATAATAAGATTGTCCCTAGTGTAAGCGTAGATAAATGGGGCATGTGGACAAAACCAGTGCTGCTTACTGCCAGCTTTTACTTGTGTATGAGCCATGGTGACATGACCTCAAAAGCCTAAAAAAAACCTTAGGAAAACTAGAATATAGTAAACCTCTGGAAAGATTGGAGATTATAGAAAGCCACGCCAACATACTGTCCTCAGAAACGTACAGTATGAGAGCACGAAGAAAAAACCCCTTAACACATTAGCACATATAATGACATTTGACGAAAGCACAGCAACAACGAGCGGCCATCCAGTATATAGCAGCTACCTAGAGCACTGTCACGATGCGACTGTGGGGGAGAAGCAGAAAATGGAAGGTGTGCATCACATCTTGTATTTGTAAGGATATGATTCCAATTTACACAGCTGAAAAAGAAATAACCAAAACCGTTGATCCGAGGCATGTAACGCCAAACTACAAGCGCTTGGATTACACATTACTCCACTTGTTTTTGCTTCCGCTTTCGAGGTTGCCTGTTTTATTAAGGTTTAACTGTTATATTACATGCTGACAGGTTTACAAACTATAGTCGGGGTGGCCCCGTGGGCAAGTGGTTAGCACAGTCGCCTTGAAGCTACCCTGCTTCAATCCCATCCTCCATGTAGAGTTTGCATGTCCTCCCACAATCCGAAGCCATGCGTTAGGTTAATTGATTGCTCCAAGTTGGATCTGTATGAATCTGTATGAATAATTCAAATCAATTTTTATTTAAATAGCACTTTTTACAATGGGCATTGACTCTCCGGCAGCTTTACAATTTTCATTATTTTTCAATACCCAAAGCCAATCCTAAATTGAGCAAGCGACAGTGGAAAGGAATCCATGGATGCTCATGCAACGTTAAATAAAACAGTTAAATCAGTATCAGTATCACTGTATCAGATTCACTGGATATAACGTTTGTTTATCCTTAGAATAATTTATTTTCTTCCAAAATTTCTGAATTGTGATTAAAACGATACATATGATGGATTTTGGCCATATTTGCCGTCCCCCGCCCCATCCAAACCTCTTCACTCCACTCTCATTTGCCTGCCTTTGAATCCTCAACGACTGTTTCTCATCCTGCATTCTCTTTTTAAGCATTTTGTTTTTTCTCCCTTTCTTTGCTAATTTTATACACCTTGCGTTTGTGGATCCGCACTGCCTTGTTTGTTACCTGTCCGGTTTGGGATGTGACCTCATTCCGTAACTACCCACCAGTCTTAGCCCTTGTCTGTATGCTCACTGTATCTGGCCTACTGCCTGTGTAGCTGGCCTTGCTTTTACCAGATCCCTCTCTGCCATGTCAGCTGAGTAAATAAACATCTGTTGGATCGACATCGAGTGTTCTTGACTTTCTGGCGAGTCCTGACACGCCCACGGCAACTGTACAGATTAAGGCCAAATACACACCATAGCCAAGCTACTTGTAAATCACAGACTTGCTAAATCCAAAAGATTGTAGCGTTATCTGGCCCTGCTTAGCTTTAATATTTGAATTGTGGTAATATTGTATATTATATGGAGCCCATATCAAAATCCAGCTATAATGTTTTCAGGCTGCAACAGTGGGAGCACTACTGTCAGGATTGAGTGGGATTGATTGATTTGTTTTCCTCAGCTTTCGAATTCCGGTCTTGTAAAATATGCATGGCCTACATTCCAACCTCTTCCAACTTCAAACTGATGCCCCATGCTTGCTCTCTTTCGCTCTCCCTCTCTCTGCTTCTGCGCAGCGCCTCATTATTCGAACGTGACCCAATTTTGAGGTTTAATCGCTGCAGCAGCTCAGCTGGTTTTATAGCAGCTCAGTCAACAAGGCTAGCACACTTCTGCATATTCAGGTTCCACCATGGGGAACAAAACCAACCATGAGTCACCAAGCTGAACACTGGACTCTTAATAGACTCATCTGTTCTTAACCATGCCAGGAAGGTACTAGTGCTTAAGCATTGGGAATTGAGATTGATACAGGCCCAGCCTTCATGTCTAAATGGTCATTCTTATTGTCGGAATGGATGTTTTATGTCGAATGAGAACCACATTGCTTCTCTAATAAGAAGTCTCAGCTCCCATGGCCCAGAGGTAAGAGCCAGCTGCTGGAAACAGCAGATCCTGAGAATCTGGATTAAACTTCCAGGCTGGTCCTCCCAATGTTTGGGTGTACAGTTTACAAGGTCATGAAAATCCACACAGGAAGCCCTTGCCTGTGCTCAAATAATTTTCCCCGAAGCCTGGACTGGAAACTAGAAATAACTGTAAAAGAAATTGAATCCATAAGTAAATTAATTGATTACATTAAAGCCAAATGCAGAAAATGTAGTGTAATTATCCATCTATTCATTATCTATTGCTTAATCCACACGGGGGTCACTGGACAACCAATACTAACCCGGGCACAAGGGCAACAACAACCCTAGTCGGGTGCCAATCCATCATAGGGAGCGCACACACACACACACAGTTGCGCACTAAGACCCACTTTAGAGAGACCGATTAACCTAGCACGTGTCTTTGGACTGTGGGAGGAAACCCATGCAGACACAGAGGACACGCAGTGTCCATACAGAAAGGACCTAGGCAGCTCCACCCTGGGATTGAAATCGGGACTGTCTTGCTGTGAGGCCTAGTGGAATTGTGGAATTATGTTAAGCTACAGTTTTTCCCTAACAACTTGAACTAGTCTATGAGTAATAATGAGCAACAAGAAACTAATGAGACTGGTGCCTGTACAGGGTTTATCTGCACCTGGTGAATTTTAGGATAGTCTCAGGACTGTGACACTGATCAGGATAGCTGAAAATAATTGAGAAATAATATTATTGAAAATAATAAGAATATATATGAATATTTCAAATTCATTCGAAAAGATGTGACCGTTCTATCGGATACGTGGTGTCTAAATGGGAACGCTTGCGCACTGGAGGAACTTTTTCCTAGTTCTTAGAACTGTTCAGACAGCAGGAACTGGGAAGAACCGTAGTTCTTAGAATGCAGCGTATGGGGGCTCCTATTTTCATGTTAAGTACTTAGGACCAGCAAATAGGAACCCTAAGTGACAGAAGTATGCAGTGATTGGTCCAGACATATTGAGGCAAGTGTAGAGCGATTGGTCCAGACACACGTGGCCATGTTGTGTGTAACTCTCAGTTTTAAGTATGTTTGTACACTTGTAGCTGTATAAACTACAATATGGCTGTCACAATCAGTACATAAGTACATCGAATTGCAATTGTTTAACATAATCACACTGAATTGAAATTACTGCAATTACGTAGGAACACAAATTTTCCACAGTTGGTGAAAACATGAACATGTGTGTGAGCTTTTGGCTGAACTTGCATGCAGTGCATCATTTTTCATCAGTATTTGAGTAATCAGTATTAGCTGCTTATCAAACAAGTCTAGTAAGCAAGATGTCACATGTCTGATGTCACAGATGTAGTGCTGTCACTTTGGGTTTGTACTTCGTTACTAGTGATCAGTGAAAAGAATTACATTGTAAATCGCAATTATTTGTTCGCCAAACTAATCATCAGCTACGGAGTTAATATTGTGACAGGCCTAAACTTCAGATCTTTGAATTACAAGCTGTACTGAGCCTTTATGCAACAAAGAAGGTATGGCGTGGTTTCATACAAGCAGTGTGAATACTAACCCAAAAAAGCCCTAGAACTAAAGCCTTATAATGCTTGTTGAATAATAAAGGTACAAAACAAAAAGGGAAACAAAACTCAGGCAATAGACAGCACTAGTATGGATTTCATGTTTTATTTGAAATATAGATATTTTGTTTACAAAATCAAACAACGATCATTAAATATAGTAAACGAATAAAGTAATTTATGCTGTGATCAGACAGGCTGAGCGGTTTTAAGCAGCCATTAAACTTCCATGCAAGCCATGTAGTATTTAGAACAGTACTACAAAAAGCTGTGTGCTACACTATATAGCTATCTTACCTAATGTTATAGACGCTCACATTACAGGATGCATAATAATAACGATAATAGGTAATAAGATATCAAGGCTTCCAATTGGCAGACCTACGCTGCTCATAACAATTAGGGGATATTTCAAAATGAATATGAAGTGATTTTATTTCATTAAACAAAATCATCCGAAAAGCAAAAAAAGTCGAAGAAAGAGTTTTTCGCTTTACGTAAATGACGACATTCATGGGGTGAACAGAAGCATGTCAAACTGGACCGGAGTGCCCCACGTTGACTATTCGGTAGGGTGTATAGTCACCCAAGAGTGCCAAAACACAGTGCCAGAGATGGGGCATGGACAGGATCAGATTGTCCAGAAGTTCTTATGGGATGCTCTTCATATTCATTTTAAAGATCCTCTAACTGTAGCTCTTTCATTTTACCATTGTAAACCGTCGTACCAGCGTGTTTCTGAAGAGCGCTTTTAGTTCTTTTAGCTTCAGTTAAGCCTCAGTGGTTCTTACAGACATCTCTGACCCCGTTCTTAACCCATGGGTGTGACAGCAGACATTCTGTAATGTGAATTGATGATGGTTTGCTGATGCATGTCATCTTTCCTTTGATGGTTATCCACAGCAGCTGCTCACGAAGCAATGCCGCCTGGTACAACGTTCCTCCTATTTTTCATTTCACCTTCAACCGTATGCAACCATTGTTGGCCTCACCTGTTCTCGTAATGTCGCAACGTGTGAAGCACTTTGATTTATTTTCTCATAGTGCCATTTTCCGGAGTTGGGGCGTACGTTGGATTTATTGGCTTTGATGACTGTGGCATGTAAGGTTTGCCATAAAGATTGTTCATGGCGTAGGGATACACCGGTTAACGGCCGTCTGATCATGATAACGTCTTAAAAATGATAGTAAATTATAATAGGAAATCAAACTCTGGCTTTTAACTTTGGAAGTCGCGGGCGCAAACAGACTCAAAACCTTGTTATATATAATATACTGTAATTAATTTATTACCCTATTTTACATAACAATTCAAACCGATTCCAACGTTAATTGATAATTTATGTACAGTTATCCACGGGCAGCACGGTGGCTTGGTGGGTAGCACCACTGCCTCACAGCAAGAAGGTCCTGGGGTCAATCTAAGAGTGGACCGGCCTGGGTCTGGGCCTGGGTGTGGAGTCTACATGTCCTCCCTGTGTCTGTGTGGGTTTACTCCTTGTTACTCTGGTTTCCTCCCACAGTCCAAAGACATGCGTGTTAGGTTAATTGGTGTCTCTAAAATGGCCCTTAGTGTTTGACTGTGTGCATGACTGTCTGTGTGTGGGTGTGTGTATGTGTGCGTGCGCCCTGCAATGGATTGGTGTCTCATCTAGGGCTGTTCCTGTCCTTGCGTCCAGAGTTGCCCATGACCCCATGTGGATTAAATGGAAAACAATGAATGAATGTACAGTTATGCTGCCATGCATTATTATTATTATTATTAGTAGTATTATTAGTATTATTGTAGTGCAGTGCGTTTTGCTTCTGACTTTTCCACTCGACCGGTAGAGAGCAATTCTGTGCGTAAGCTTAGCAGGACAGCTACCATTGCTTCGCATCAACAGCATTGAACAGCAGATTTAATGTGGGGGGGTGGAGTTTAAGACCAGACGTGCACCATTCACACGGAAGCCCAATATCTTAACACTCATGTGCTCACTTGCACGTTAGCTCACGTTTGGACTCGAGTCTGTTCTAAATCGATTTTGAGACTTTTTTTTTTAGAGACAAACTCGTGTTTGTGCGAATGACTTTGCACTGCTTGTTTGTAACTGTGCCTGTGCTGTTAGAAGTAACACTGAAAATACCCATTGTTTGGGATACACTAGCCTAAAAAGTAAGTAATGTCTGGTCAACGACCTCACTCACAAAAGGAAAAAGGACTTTAAACGGCATGTAAGGAAAATCTAAACAGGTTCACTGACAAACTATAAAAAAGCAACAGCATGGCGTAAAATCTAGTCTATTAATCTGTACGTCTATAAGCATTTCAGTTCTCCACAGAATTTTGTCAAGAGTACACCCCATAGCGGCGCTTGATTAGTATACCCAGGTCCAGACCATAATGTGCCTTCCAGCCAGGCTGGCTGTCCCATGAAGGTAGTCGTTCCATTCAGGGTATGCATATGTCTGCAAGCTGTGTTCTTTTTGCTAGGCAAAACCCATATTCCACGTATCTACCTCAAGTGTTTGGTGATTACTGTTCCACACTCCCTTCATACTCCCCTCCAGTTACCATCCAGCCCCCATATCTGTATCTTAATGCAAAAAAAAAAACCCCGTAAACTATTACTTTTAAGACTTAAACAGAAACAATAAGCAATCATTGAATATGAATTATGTGAATTGTAATTGACAGTCATCAATTTGTGGAGGGTTCACGATCACTTCAGTAATGACAGGAATACACTCTGCGGCTCCAACACACTTCTTTTTCCAGAATTACTTTTCTCGTAAGCGCTCTGCTCTCAGCTTTGTGGTGTAAACAGTATGAAAAGGGCAAAAAGGCATTCACATTCCCATAATCTTGCATAAGGACAGGTTGCATAAGAGTATTATCTGATGCGGTAATCTTAAAAACAAATAGTTTTTCAGCATGCAATGGAAAACCGAAATTATTGTACTGAATGCTCCAGTTTGTCATCTGAGGATTTTCTGCAGCGCCGATTCTGATTTTGGACTTTTCGGTGTCATCAGTTCCGTAAGAACTTTTCATTGCATTGAGCCTACATGGGGATGCCTGTTCCTGAATTAATCCTCACGCTCCTGACAATCGTTCTGTTTCACCTTTAACACACTTCCTCTTTTTTTTTTTTTTCTCAAAGAACAGTTGCCTCAGCTGAGGCATGACGGCTGTGCTGTTCAGACAATGCGGTTCAGTACCTCGTTCATTCAGAACAAGTGTCTCGAGCAACATCTGTTTGTCATAATCCTTCATAGGTGCTGCAAGCCGATTCGATTTAAGTGTCTCCTTAAAAATAAGCAATACCGTGGCTGGCTCAGCTCTGGCACTGCCTGTGACGTGTTCCAAAAGCTCTTAATTTTTAGCCTGTAAATTGGACTTTTATATTGAACGTACATTCCTTCATTGACTGTCAACAAGTTGAATATCTGGTCGCCATGACCACAGCCCCTATCTGATGAGTCCACCAAAAACAAGGCAAAAAAATGAGACAACCCCCTCATGGTGTATGATGCTGCTTCACTGCATGCTCCGTCGCAAATCATCACGCATCATGAAACGGAAAACAACATTATGTAAGTAAGCGCTATGAAGATAATGAGAACGGAGGCAACCCTCTTCTAATTCAAGTGTTTTCCATCCTGCTAGTGAGGTTGGAGTTTTTAAGGCCTGCATAATGCAGTTTTCCTCGGTTTGTAATGGAAGTCGTGATGACTAACGAGGGCAGAGGCAGGAGACGGAAAGTTGGCACGGTGAACGGCAGTGGTATCTGTCAAAACGTGCTGATTGCTTATGTGGCCATGATGGTTGTTCACACTCGCTGTGTTTAGTCTCAGTTTTGTGCTTGTTTCACTCTGACCTCTAACATTATCCTCCAGGATAAACAAGTTCAGGCTTTTTTATCATCTGCTGGATATACCTAAGTCCATTGTGTACATGTACCAAGAGAGAATAACAGAAAATGATAAATGCTGGAGCCACCTAACAGCTATCTCCATAAACTTTAGAAGTCTTAAAAGGATTATCACCATAGTCTGATGCTTTTGGGAGAGCACTGATATGCGCCGTTTAACAAGCAAACGAACAACATCTGTTCACTTTAACGACGAGGTTTTAAGAATTAGCAATAAGGAAATAAGAATCTTAAATAGCTGGTCACTTCAACTACCAAACTACGGATTTCTAAGCAGAATCAAAAGTTGGAGCAGAAGTCTGTCATTTCGTTTGTGTGTCTCAGGGTCAAATTTCCTTACCGGTAGTTAGCTCATGTTTGGACTACAGGCTGTTCTACACGGTTGATATGGTTAGAGACTTTTTTTGCATCTGTGTTTGTGTGGATAACGGTAGGATTATTTGTAGGGCATGCATCACGATGCTCAAATGGGGACCATGCATCGTCGAGTTGGATTATGCGGTCTTTATTATTATGGATCTTATGCCGTTGCATTTTTTTTACACCAGAGGGCGCAATCATATGCATGTATCCTGTTCTGACCGAGACTCGGAACTTAAAAGACTTCTTTTAATGACGGAGGACTAAATATTCTTATCGTTGTTTTTGAATTCTTATTCTTCAGACACAATAGGCATGTTTTCACTCAACGGAGCACTTTGTTTACAATTTTAAGCCTAGTCATTTCTTCTACTTGCAGGAGAGATTTTTGTTTAAAAATGTCTACAAGAAAAATCACTTTGCATTGTTTACAATTCAGAAATCAACAGGAATGTCTATTTACAATCACTAATCATGAAAAAACATGAAATGCAATTACATGAATCAATTTTGGCTTTCGTATGCGTGTCTTTTGTCAGTACTAATTGGATTTCCCCCCAATACCTGTATAATTCTCTCAAATCTACCGTATAACTATATAAACTGGTTCACATTCACTTCAGTCTGTTTCATCTGGCTGATCTTCCATGTTGTTCGGAATACACTTGTAAGACGGGCCAGTACCAGTACAGTGATGAAATGATTCATGGAATAAATATATTGGGGATTTTCGTTGTTTCGCGAGTTTTTGAGGAACTCAATGTGTGGCATAGTTAACGTATACATAGACATGTATTTGAAGAACTTTTACATAAAAAAAATCACAAAATTGATTAAAAATATTTTTAAATATTAATTCTAACAATAAAAGAATGTTATAAATCATAAAATATTACGATACAGTAAATAGCGTATTTGCTCAGCGGATGAATACTCACCAAAAACGAGAAGTAAGACTAGAGCATCGGGTGCCTGAGCCGCTACTTGCCGACATGACAAGTTTTTATCTGCGGTGTTGTGTTCGCTGTTTGTGAAAGTTTCATTATAGACCGAATTCATTCAAGCTCCACGATGCCACCCAAACGTTCTGCAAGTTCTACGGCTAAAATGGTCTATAAATACTTAATAAATAAATATAGCGTCCCTACTTCGCGGATTTTCGGGTATCGCGGGTGGTCCTGGAACGTAACCCCCTGCCATAAACGAGGGAACACCGTACACTATTGCGTTTTCTATAACTGTTGTGAATTTCCATAAATTAAAAATGCAATGGCAGTAGAAATGCTGGGCAGGAGGTGGCGTTCCACTCTTGTTTTTGCCTGTATCCTGTGCCTGTGTTTCGTTTGCATGCGGTGTTCTTGTGAAAATGTCCTTAAAAAGACTAAATGATGACTATGGTAATGAGAAGCCATTTTGCTTGTCAGTCAATGTCCAGTTTAACAGAATATAATGCCATCGCTGACATCAATGAAATCTTTTATACTAAATAACATTCAGCCTTGGTACCAAGTTCCTCACTTAAGCAGACTTCTAAAGGCTAGTGGCTACTGCAACTTCTGCATCAGGGCAATTTAAAGTTCATTAATTATCCTCAAGCAAAATCTAAGGTCCACTTACCAAATATTTCCCCATTCTTGGCATACTCTGTCACTAGGTAGAGCATGTTCTTGGTCTCCATGACCTGTGCAAGAACAGAGAATGTTTTCAACATCCACACATACTCTCAAGCATTGTGTTACGTATTAGCTGTTCCAGCAGGATGACAAAGCACACAGGAAAATCACATGATGCTCACGCACAGCGAGCAGAACATCAGGTTCGTGGTGAAATGGACAAACAGTGCCAGGGTGTTGGGGGGTGAGGGCTGTTGCTGCAGCAGAGCACAGGTGTCTAGCTGAGTTGGCGGCACAGTGTGTCATGCGTCGACCGGAAAGCGCAATTCATAGACCCGTGGCAGATCCAGGGACGTGTGGGAGGGCTCCAAAGTTAAGTCACAGACATGAATACGACTGAGCGTGGGACCAAGGAGGATCTAGTATAGACCAGATCCACAGCTGTAGAAGCGCTACGAGCAGTACGAAAGGTTCTGCGGTACATCTGGAGATGATAGCGCTGCATTTGCAGTTCGCATTCTAAAGTCATCAAGCTGTTGACTAATAAATCCGAACCATGAGCCATGTTCACCAGCCGTGTTTTTCTTGTCTAGATGGAAGCCATTATCTCAGGAAAATTTTCATAACACACTGACCACAAATTACTCCTGATCCAAGTCAGCTGGAAATATGCAAATCTCTAGAAACCACTTGAATCATCTCATGCAAACGCCATTGCACGTGTCCTTCGGGGGTTCTGTTTGACAAAATCGGTAGAGTTCAGGCATATGATCTGAAAGACTGGTCCTTATTACGCTCGAACTTTTAAGACAACAATTGGGAATGTAATGTCAGCACCAAGAGGGCAAATGGGAGTGGTGGCAAACGTAAGGAACGTATACAAAGCACCAGACATTGTTTTAGTCAGGGTGACGCTCATTTGGATGCGATATGATGTATGCATGTTTATAAATATGTGGACACCACTTTAAATCTGTATTTTTCAGTGCAATGGCTCTTACATTTACTTGAACTTTTATCTACTTGCAGACATGTTTTCTCTGGTCAACTCAAAGGCATTGGTTAATAAACATCCATTCCTGCATTTCAGACCTACAACTTGACTGCATGAATATCCACCATTCATCAGAAGCTTATTGAACCACATGGCTGATTGCTTTGGCAAACCTTTGTTGAGCATTTACATTTACATTTGAGCAGTACTCTGGGGCGCCAATCCATCGCAGGGCGCGCGCACAGTCGTGCACACAATTACACACCAAGCGCCATTTTAGAGACCCCAATTAACTTAACACGCATGTCTTTGGACTGTATTAGGAAACCGGAGTAAACCCATGCGGACACAGAGAGGACATGCAGAATCCACACACAAAGGAGCCAAGCCTGGGATTGAACCCAGGACCTTATTGCTGTGAGGCAGCAGTGCTACTCCTCTGGGCTCAGAGGCATCTGGCATGGACCATCACACAGTGGTAATGTGTACTGTGGTCAGATGAACCCGAATCCCAGATCCTTTATGGAAGAAATGGAAGCCATGTGCTCCAGACCATAGCCAAAAAGAACCATGCAGACTGTTATCAGGAACGAATCCAAAAGAAAGGGTGTGTAATGGTATCGGGTCATGTCAGTGTCCTTGGCATTTACGCTTCTGTGATGGCAGCATTAATGCAGAAAAGTACACTGAGATTTTCGAGCATATGCTATCTTTAAGATGACATCCTTTCTCAGGGACATCCCTGCCTTTTTCAAAAGGACAATGCAAAACCACGTGGCTTCGCACATCACAAAGCCATTAAGAAGGTACAGGTATTGGCCTGCAGTCCTGAATCATCTTCAATAGATTTTTATTAACAAAAATGCAACGATAACGCTCCACTGTTATAGCGTCCCATCTCTATATGTGTTTGCAGTCGAAATGAGACAAACTCACACCTGAAACCTTAAATCGCTTAGCCTGTTCTGTACCAACATGCCAAACAAGTGTTGTGAGAAGAAGTGGCAGCATTACAAAGTAGTAAATGCTTCACCGTCCCAACTTTTTTGGGAATGTGTTGCAGGGTTGAAATGCACACATGGATGTTTATTAACAAAAGAAATGAAGTTGAGCAAACAAAACACAACATACCTAAGGTTCACTCTGTCTGCTATGCCATGCTTCGGGTGATCAGGTGGACTCTGGAGCAGTGGAAAGCTGTTTGTGATTAATCAAGCTTCACCAACTGGGATTCTGATAGAAGAATCAGGGTTTGAATGAAAGCACGGAACTGTGCATGGAGGTGGATCTGATGGTTTGGGCTTGCACCCCCTTAGTTCCAGAAAGTGTCACTGGTCTGAACCAAGGCCCTGTACTCATTCTCAGCGTATTTGATCATATAGTGGATTTAATGGTATTAATGGTCATGCTTTTGGAACCAGATGGCTGCATGTGTGTAGGCATCTAGTGCATCTAAAACTACTGTTTTTAATTGGTTTTGGGGCTGTGTTTTTATAAGCTCTGGGAAGAGTTGGAGATGACACAGTGCAGGCCTGCCGAGCTGCCCTCTGTTTACGTGGCCTGAGAGGAAATGACTAATTGACCCATGCAGCCTGAATGGAAGAGCTGTTGGAAATAATGATACACCACAATTACATGGTCACTCTTGGACCGCCGCCTCACTCTTGTATAATAATGAAGCGCTGTTCACATTCCCGAGGACTGAAGTGACCCAAAAAGTTACGTAATGACAGAGAAGTTAGCCATTAACTACAGCCTGACACTATCCGTACTCGTCAGACGCGGTAGCCAAAGTAGGATCAAAGTTACCTGGTACAGTCGTACGATATGTGGGTGGTCCAGCATTTTCATGATCTTCACTTCGCGATAGATCTTCTCCAGGTTCACCGAGTCCAACTGGGTCTTGTCTATGATCTTTATGGCCACCTGTTAAAGGGCACACCACAGTTAGGGCCACAGTCTAATGCCCGAGGCCACAGTCTGTGTGTATTCATTAGCATCTGAGCTGTGAGTGAATCAGCAGATCCAGTTCCCACATGCCTTCTGTGCAGATCAAAGGCACATCACGTGCGAGTTGACAGACATCTGTCTGCCATGCGTGATTAACTGGCTCGAAGGTTTTTGGATCGTTTCCTCTGGCTAAAGGTTTAAGGAGATAATCGGGGAGGTGCGGCCGACCAAATGGGTTTAGCTCTCAATGTGTGCTTCTCGTTTAACGTTTTAGGACCGCTCAAGCGATTAATCCTTACCTAATACAGACGAGGCGGAAGAAAATAGGGCGAAGGCAAAGCCGACAGGAACGCTAAGCTAGGATTCACTCGCGACTGATCGGGTTCCGAGTGTCGCTTAACGTTTAAATCTCAATAAACCTGTGCCATAGTTTAGTGGAAACGAACTGGAGTTCTCAAAACAGCCCGAGCGTGTGATGTCAGACGTTCCACGCGTTTGCCCTGAACGTGTGCTAATCAATTTCGGCTGTGAGTGTTATTCCAGTGGATCACTGAATGACCTCAGAGGTCATACGCAACGTTGGTGTTTTGCATGGCATGACGTCTGCACAAACAGGCATTCGCTTCTTGATGGTAAACAAGACACTGAGCAAACGCTGTTCCCTGACACCGCTCTGCAAAATTGGGACGGGACGGCTTTGAAAAGGACAGGAGCCGTTTATAGTTACCGAAATGCAAATATCTCACCTCTGCAAAAACAAACAAACAAAAAAAAATGAAACTAGAGGCTTCGGGTGTTCAGCGAGGCCTTGACGAAGGAGAACAAAACATCAGGTAAAACCTTTTATCGCAGCATCCATCTTACGGTTATGCAACCAGCACACAATACAGCGGCATGCTCCAAGTGATCACATGCAACAAGCCTGGACAATAAAAGTACAGAACTCTAGAGTGCTGTGCAAAAGTCATAGGCCACCATTAGATCAGATGTTGCATTGCTTTAGCAATGGTATGATGACCGTATGGAATTATTTCACATTCAAATACAGCCAGAGATCCAACTAGAATTACTCCAGCCTTTTGTATGCAAAAAAAAAAGCTTCTATAGGCTACAGTGATAAGAATTGAATGTGATCTTTCCTTACACTTGCGCAATCACTGAATCTGGCAGCTAGATCAGCTAGATTTCGATCGCACGGTCCCAGTTACACCTGATCAGGGTGAGAAAGCTAAGATGTGCTTAAGCTCGAGATTTTTTCCCGAAATTTTTGGGTCCACACATCGACAGTGTTAGCCATGGTCATTATACCACTGCTAAAAAAAAAAGCAAACGGTGGTCTAAGACTTCTGCACAGTAATATAGCTCCTAAAAGATCTAGCTGATGTGCTTAGAGGTTACCGGTTCAATTTTAAGCTCAGATTATATGAATGAAGTACGCTTCAGAGGAGTCCCGTGTCAACAGAGATGGTCCAGAGCCAGCCTGCTTGTAAAACTTTAATTTGATCATATCTGGCAGCTGGAACACAGCCAGATTCTAACCTTGGTGAGATCATATTAAAGACAGGACGTGAACCAGAATGCACAGACAGTCAAACTGGGCCCAGTCTCGAAAAAGAGTTGGATGCATTTGGTCGTGGATGTAGTTCTAACCCTACAATGCCGCCAATGGGGCAGCACAGCAAGGACAAAACCATTGAGTATTGGTATCACGGTATTAGAATCATCATGATGACAGGGACTGTTAGCCTAGAGGCTAAGACAATGGACCAGAAAGTCTAGGGTTCAAATCCAGTCTCTGCCAAGCTGCCACTGTTGGGTACATATGCAAGACCCTTACCCTAAAATTGCATGATTTGAAAGAATTTATGAACTATAAGGGCATCTATTAAAATGGAAACGCCTTCATTATAAACCAACCGGTAATTAGGTGCGTCCAATACCGAACGAAATATCTCAATACTTTCTGGGATTTAGTTCATAGCAATCATTAGACAATCCTAAGGGTTGCTGATTGTGTTTTTGTGCTGGTACCTTGGCTGGTTTAAGCAAACGATGATGAGTCTTGGTTTGTCCTAATCTTCATATTCTGTTTGGTGGTTAGTTTAGCAGATTTTAATAGCATGTTAATAGTTGAGCTGTCTTTAACATTCGGACATTAGTATGCAGATTGTGCTCTTTCGAGCTACGTCCGTCTTTACCAAGCCAAACCACCTCCAATGGCACACCGGTCAAGTTTGTTCACTCATTTTTAATTTCACTCGCGCACTTTTAGAAAGCGTCTAAAACGCAAGCTCGTGGCTTTAGCACTTTGTGTGCATTCGTGAAGTAGTCGATCCTGTCTAGCTACATGGTGCAGTGAATAAAGGGGGGTGGGGGGGGAGTTTTTGCCTTTTTTTTCTGCAGTGAGTGACCTACACGATAGTGTCAGTTCGTACATGCACCGCTCACAAAAAATAGGGGATATTTTGTTATGGGAGATTTCATTTTGAAGTGCCCCCTAATTTTTGTGAGCAGTATAATTAAAAATTCAGACTTAGCGTAGATTACACATATCACACCATCGATGATGCTTTTTTTTTTTCTTCCACGATGCACCTACAGTATTGATTTTGACATCCTTGTCCCGTGCCACCTGAGACTTCAAACGCATCTTCTATTGAATATTTTATTTATCTGTTATTATTTGCTTAACATTACTATAATAACAAACTTAATTCTTACAATTACATCTAATCCACCCAAGGAGCATAGGCCCCATTTTGAGTCGAGGTTTCTTCCTTACATTGTTTAGGGAGTTTTTCCCCTTGCCACTGTCACCCTAGGCTTCCTCAATTTGGGATTGGCTTTATAAGATAATATAATATTGCAAAGCTGCTTTGAGACAATGCACCATTGTAAAAGGCGTGATATAAATAAATCTGACTTGACCTGACCTGGCATAGAGTCGGCCTTAGGTCAGTGTGTGCTGCATGCAAGTCCGGTACTGAGACACAAATGGCAGTGGGTCTAATCTTAGAACAACGAATGCGATCTGATATCGAACCGTCCTTCGTACCGTCCCAGTGTGTTATTCTAGTCTTAATAATCACAGAGCATCTCCTTAGTACCTTAGTATCTCAGTCCAGTACCTTAAATGCTAATCCCATGCCCTATAAGGTATGAAACTGATTAACTGATAGTGTGTTGACCTTCTCAACGCTTCAAATGATCCCTTGATGCTAGACGGCACTATGAGAATACCCTGCAGTTGGCATTACCTAGACCCGTGTGTCCTTAAATTCAATTATATTTGTTGTTATTGGGTTTCAATGCTTAGGCAGAGCTTCGCAGACACACATCCAGCCTAATCCTAGACTGTTATATTGAATCAGCACTCTTGAGACTTTATCTACCGTTAATCCAGGTCTGATCCATCCATAGTATTCACAGCTCCAACATTTGCTCTTTTACTGACAGTTCTGGCTTTTGTTAAGTCACGATTTAGTCGCAGTGCTGGCTTTGAGCTCAGAAGGGTGTAGGTTCAAATCCGCCAAACTGGCACTGAACACCCCTTTGAGACCCTTAACCTTTGTGCTTAGAAATACCAAGCATACGTGGGGAAGGGATTTTGAAGGGTAACGCTGCAAGTCTAAATGGTCGCGCTGTCACGTTTTTGAGATGTAAATACACATACGTCAGACTGTGGGGAGACCCGATGTTCTGATCGCCTCTGAGCTATAAGACCAGGCGTAGAGCAGAGCAGTAGTAACCCAAGTAAAAGTGTTCACACACACACACACACACACACACACAGTGATACGTTGTTATAAAGGTGTTACGCGCTCGCCGCGACTCACCTCTGTTTTGGTGATTTTGTGCTTGGCCAGTTTGACCACAGCGAAGTTTCCTTTGCCCAGAGTGCGCTCGATGTCGTAGAAGCCCACACGCACCGGAACGCGGAGCGCTACTTTCGGTTCACAGTCGGCCATGACCATGCTTTACAGCGGGACACGGGGGGACAGTAGACAGGGGGGCAGGAGACAAAAGTCCCGTCGCTTCAGCTTCGCGTCTCGAACAGGTCGCCGCCGCCAAGCGACCCGCAAGAACTGACAGAACGGCAAAACATGTCTGTAAGCGCGCCGGGCAGCTTTGAGTGCTGACGGCCGCCGTAGTCGAACTAGACAAGAGAGAAACTGGGATGTTTAGGAGAGAGAGCTGCGACGTGTCACGCCAAACCCCCTTCCTCCTCCTCCTGCTACTGCTGAAAGTGCTCCTGCACCGCGCTCTCCTCTCCCGATACAATAGAGCTCTAATATTTCAGCTCCTATTAGCGCCGGTGAGCCACTGGACTCAGTTGACTCGCCGGAGGCATCGTGTTCGCTCTCTTGACGTGCATTGACGTCAGAGCCCCGGGGGGGTTATTTGTACGGGAGGGGGCGGGGCTTTGAAGCGCTTCCACACTCTCGTGCCAAACTCGTCGCCAAGGAGACCAGAGCCAGCGCTTACGTCAAGCGGCCGTGTTGCTCTGAACAAAAATGTTTGCACTCCAACCTGATTGCAATGAGCTTACTTTAACCCATTTGTTCCCAAATTCAGCTGCAGGGGTGAGCACATGCCAGTCGGGACACAGCACTGTGTAGCAATATGCAACGTTGTTGTTGTTGTCGGTTTCATCAGGTTCGCCGTTGCTCAACTGTTGCTGTTTGCAATGCAACCACAGGACTTCCACTGTCCAGAAAGCATTTGGTTGGTGGACCATTTCCAGACCAGAGATGGGCAGTTAAAGCTTAAGGACCTTGCTTAAGTCCCCACTAGGGGTCACGGTGGTCCAAACCATTTGAAGTGTGGGACCATGTCGGAGGGACCACCTAAATGTGCACTGCTGCCATGTGTTTGCAAGAGTGAGATTCCTCATTCTTCATTCGTAGGGGCCAACTTGCCCCCACCTCTGAACCTTCTTACGAGCCACCGCTAAGGACGCCAGTCACTATATCTCACCCACTTTCCACACCTGCTTAATCCCATTTGATTTGGCATTGCGATGAGGGGTATGAGGATGTGCAGGGCTTACCCAACAGCATAGAGCACAAGGTTGCTGAACCAAACCTGGACATGGCACCAGTCCATCATTGAATATTACCCATCATGAATATTTTTAGAACGTGGGCAGATATGGAGATATGGGAAAAGCATACAAATTCCCCAGGCAAACCAGAGTCTCTGGAGCTGACGTGACATGTCACTATTCTAGCATGTTCATGGTGCATTCTGACATGCATTCATCAGACAAGGTTGTGTCTGAGAAAAGGAGAACGATAGGGGGGTCCTCCCTGTGGGTGGGGGTCACTGTTGTAGTAAAAGGCGAAGATCCCCTACCATGCAGTCCAAGCCAGGGCTCACACCCTGATTCTTTTAGGTTTTGGCATCAGGAGCAAGTACAAGAGGGTTTAAACGTGAAAAAAAAAGTTAGTTGAAGTGTCACTGGCGCAGAGTCTGTATCAGTGTTATGAAACACAACAACATCTCAGGACTTGTAAACACAGTCTGCTTTTACTGACCACTTTCTTAGAAGCGTACTTCCATAAACAGTTTGTTTTGACCGTCCTCTAGCCCTGTGCTGTTTTCGAACATAGACTGGACAAAAGCTACACTTATATTCTCTAGGTGTACCGCATGATCATTTTTGGGTTAATGCAAGTCCAAGCATTGGTCAGCGCTCGCAAACTTTTTGTTTCCATGCACAGTCAAATATGAATTTTACCAAACAAGCATTTGTTCTTGTATTCTGGTAACTGTGCTAGTTTGGTCAGAGGTTCTCCATGTGCCCTGAGGGAACCCCAGTAAGCCTTGCAAGAGGTCAACCTAAATGGTTTTCTCAAGACTGCGTATTAAAGGTAAACAATGTTTTCTTTGTACATGGCATTGTGAGAAGAAATGAAACATGTTCAGATATTAACAGGGTACAAGAATGAAACTGGTGAAACATGTTTAACGTCTTATAACATGTTACTGTGAGTAATTACGGCATTATAAATGTATCATAACCGTGCTTACAATTCAGCCAATATTGCCCGGATATGGATTTCTTTGCAAGGCTGTAATTATAATTATGTGCTGTCCTGCTGTCCGACTGGAACTGGACTATGGACCAAAAGGCCCAGTGCGCAAATCCCGTCACTGTAGGATCCTTGAGCAAAACCTGCAACCCAAAATCGCTTGAATTGTAACTCTGTATCCGTGGAATTCGCTCTGGATAAGTGTCTACTAAACGTAAACTTAAATGAGCTGATCATCTCTGATCATTCAGCTTATCATTCTCCAGGACTCTTCCATTTACAGCAGTATTTACTCAATCACGTACTCGTGCTCTCCAGCGATAGCCGCCACTGCCCATGTGAACAAGTGCGGTTAAAATACGACAAACGTGACGTAATTATTAGTAAACAGTGACCCCTGCTGGTCAGATGCGTCATTACATAATAATAGTACTAGCTTATTTTACGATTGGAATGACGGTAACATAATTGCCTTCTTGTAGTGAGTGCTGGGGCACACAAAATTTAGAGGGGCACAGATGTTACCCACAGGCACGAGCGCATACATAATAGGCCTATTAAATACCGGATTAAGTGACTTAACACTAAAGTGGGTGTTAATTCAAGTCAAATTGAAAATATTTATATAGCACTTTTTGCACAATGGTGCATCGTCTCAAAGCAGCTTTAAGATCTATTATTATCTTAAAAGGTCAGTCGCAAAGTGAGCAAACCTAGGGCGACAGTGTCAAGGAAAAACTCCCTAAAAGCAGAAGGAAGAAATCTTGGGAGGACCAAGATTCAAAAGGGGATCCATCCTCCATGGGTGGCCTAGATGTTAATTAAATACGTATTTAAGGATTATAAAATGAGTCCTTAGTGGGAAGTCCTTGGAGGCACATCGTTACTCCGCTTTGGATCCGAAAACTAACACTGAGTAACACACGCACACTGAATACATTTTAATAATTGCAGAAATTTTGTATGTTCTAACGTTAACTGTAGCATTTGCTTGAGTGGTCTATGTACTTTTGGCAGGGTTTACAGTTATAAGTGGCCAAAACAAGTTATAAGTGGCCAAAACAAAGCTATTAGCTAGTATTAGATTGGACTTATAAAAAAAATATCTGCAGATCGTTGCGAAAACCCAAAAAGAAACTGGATTTGACTGAAATGGCTCAAGCTTTTGGAAAGATGCTGGGCTTTGTTTTAAATAGTAGGGACGGTAGTGAATTGGCTTGGAGTGACCTGACAAAATTGACTTTTTCGTCGCCGTGATATTATATTTTTCTGAGGTAGCCTACGTGCCAGAGTAACGTGAATCTGATGCAAAATACACAACACTAACAGAAATCGACACACCATCAGCCAATAAAATTGCAAGCATTTATTAGTGTTTACGTCAAATTAAATAAAATACAACAATATAGCACTCAATTCAATGTGTCCCTCTGAGGCATGCCTGATAATAATCATTTTTAGGACTGCTACATGGTCAGCTTCAGATATTACAACGTAGTTACGACATATTTTAAAATCTTGTCAGAAAAGTGTTAGGTCCTGCTGCTTTTGAAAGGTCCCACATGCACATGCAAAAAAAAAAATTGCTAAAAGGATACAAACCTTAAATACCTGACACTGATGTATTTCGGACATGCCAATGCCAAAAATAAGGAAGAAAATGACCGCTAGCTTAATCACATGTATAGCATAAACTGCGTTACATTACATTACATAAAACACAGTATATTTCCATGCAAATATACACACATGACGGAAATTGAGATTTCACCCTGTATAATTTCAGAACAATAGGAAAAACTGAAAGTTTACATTGTGAGCCGGATTGCTGTAGCAGTTTGAAATATCCAAGCTAAACACACCTGTCATTGTTTTGCCCTTTTACTGGCAGACCATTGCAGGATCGTTAGTGTTTGAAAAACAATGAAGGGGATCAATAGGAGAGACAGGACGGGACATTGTTCGGATGGGTAGAAGGGTCAGGGCACTATCATGGGAGTCCTGTTTCCATTGGCGCTCGCTGAGGAAGCAGCAATGAGGTGATGACGGCCCTGTTTTCTTTGTTCTGTCCAGTACAGAGAAACAGCTTAACGTCCACCCTGGGGTTGGGTGTTCACAGGACCCCGCGTCCTCCGTCAGGTTACCACAGGGTGCGTAAAAGTCCAACTGCAGGGACAAGAGGAGATGAGATGTTGAGTTCAAGCTTTGATCTCTACGCTGGACCGGTTCACTTAGCCATAGATGTCGTTCTCCACCCATCCTGCCTCCTTGCCTGCCGAAGTGCGGCAGGTCTCGTAGATGTCGTTGGTGACGAAACCAGTGGTGCTACTTGGGACGTTCTCGTACTCCACAGTCTGGGTTTTGGGATAGGTGACACTAAACGTTCTGCTGATTTCTGAGCTCATGTATTCCAGGTGGGTCACGTGCCGGTTAGGACGCTTTGCGGGAGGGTAGCCGCCATTCTTTAGGTCGGCAGAGGACATCCATTGGCCAGGGACAGCGTAGATGTCATTTTGTTCCTTTCTCCTAGAACAAAAGACCACACTGCCTGCTGATATGTATGATTCACAGTCATCCGAATCATTCCAAATTAGAAGCATATCTTAATTAAATGAAACATGTAACGAGGTCCTGAGGGTGGTTGGAGTTTGGTCAGGGAAGTTGTTTTCACGAGGCCGATGCTTAAATGTTGTGTAGATGTCCCTAGCCCATTCCTCAAGATCTCTGGTATCTACCTGTAGTAGATGTTTGACCTCAGAACCCCATGGATCAGACAGATGCTGATCTACAGATGCTCAACCAGAGTGGCACCTGGGGAATTTGGAGGCCAGGTCAACACCTTGAACTAAGGGGTGTGCGATATTGAACAAAAATAGAATTTGTTTTCTGGAATTTTGTCGATAATGATAATTAAACAGTACTTTGGCAAATGTATGTATTTAATCTAAAGTATTCAAAATATTCACTTCTGCTGAATTGGCATCGTGTCTTGCTTGCCTTACCATCTGTTTCCTGTAATTTTGCAGAAAGACAAGTTTGCTGAGTGTGTTTTTATGCTGGTGCTTTGTCTGCTTTAAGCCTGTCGTGGACAAACTCCCAGAGTCTGTCATAATCTTCCTATCCTGCATGGTGGTTAGTTATTAGATGTCAAGCTGTTTTAATGGCAATCGATTTCCCTCATAGTTTGCGGATTATCTTTTTAGCAGCATGCTTTCTCAAAGTCAAATTACCTACAGGCAAGTAAGAATAAGCTAATCAAATCCCACGATGTATTTTGTCTCCTGGCGTAAATCGTTTATTCCTTAAAACATCTAAGTGCATTCATCAGATCTCAATAGTTGTACCACTCACTTCTTAGCCATGACTCTGTAACAGAGGATCACCGACACCACCAATATGAGGAGCAGCAATATAGGTACAGTAGCCAGGAGGATGTAGGAAATATTGATATCATCTGAAAGAGACACTGAGCTTAGGGATTTAAAACAATTCAGTTATGTATGGAATGAAAAACAGATTAACGTCAACAAGACCAGCTGATGGAACGCTTGAAATAATTGCATGCTGCTTTACACAATCAGTTTGAAAATGTGCTGCTAAACTGTTAAAGATACCTGATGATTCAGAGAATTCGGGGTTGAACTTTTCATTAGCCACCGTTATGGGTTTCAGAGTTATTGCCGATATGCTCCGATCTGTGGAGAAAGATTTATATTAAAGATTGGATATTGGTCAGCGTATTCCATTGGTACAGCCGTAGCCGAGCCTTTGAAATCGAAACTTGATTCATGATTCACCATTCAGAACACAGTGATTCAAATTCCCAATAGCCCAGATCTTATGTTTTCTTTATTTGTACATCTACGGTACTATAGTCCTAGTGCAAAGAAGTCTCCGTGGGTCCTAAAAAGCTTAGTTATAAGAGCTATCCGAAAGAAAAACAACAACTGAATCCTCCAGGACACAATAACCATTAGCAGTTATGCTCGAGTTCACCAGTAGAGTAAGTGTTTTGATTTTCTAACACTATTATAAAATAAGCTTTGTGTTAATGATTTATGGGTGACTCTAGGTTAATGGGCAGCACGGTGGCTCGGTGGGGTAGCACCACTGTCTCACAGCAAGAAGGTCCTGGGTTCAGTCCCAGGGTGGAGTGGTCTGGGTCTTTTCTGTGTGGAGTTGGCATGTGCTCCCTGTGTCTGCGTGGGTTTACTCCGGGTACTCCGGTTTCCTTCCACAGACCAAAGACATGGGTGTTAGGTTAATTGGTGTCTCTAAAGTGGCCCTTAGTGCGTGACTGTGTGTTTGTGTGCCTACAATGGATTGGCGTCCCATCTAGGGTTGTTCCTGCCCTGGTGCCCAGAGTTGCTGGGTTGGCACCGGCCTGGCCCACGTAACGTAACGTAAGTGTTACTGTATTGTAGTCTCTACTATGCGGTACAGATTATACTGTATTAAACTCATGCTAATGTTCATGACACATTTAACTCGATGGATGATGGATTTTTCTGAATGTTTTCCCTGTTGTAAATCAGGGAGCACCTGTACACTACGTCTCCATTAATGTATATAATGCCTTCTGGGTCTGGAACGGATTCATTCAATTTGCTAATTTATGGAAATGTGCCTTTATTCGTTGAGGTACCACTGTATTAATAATACAGTCAGAAACCAAGCTTCTGTTTTTGCTTAAAATGTTGAAGGTGCAGTTTTACATAATACTGTGCAAGTCTTGCAGACTAAAAACGGTTAATCGAACGGCTCAAACATTGTTTTGTCAGCTGTGCTGCATGTGATAAAGTCACAAACAATTCCAGAGTTCAGCTGGAACTATTGAAATAAACATTGCACTGTTTGATCACTTCCTTATTCATTTCTTCTCCCAGTCTCTCATTTCTTAGTTCTGTCTCTCTTTTACTTCGCGTTTTCCTCCCATCTCATTTTCCTTAATATATGATACTACTGTATACGCTCAATAGTCACTTTATTAGGTACACCTCCATGTTTCTACACTCACTGACCGTTTTATTTTATTCCGTCCGTTTCTCGACATACTTAAGTTAGTTCCATTTACACTGTTCTTTAATGCTTTGGAACCTCACAGGACCTGAACAGATCAGGTACTATTACCGTGGTGGATCATTTTCACTGCAGGGGGCACCGTGTTTCAAAACTCCAGCAGCACTGCTGGGTCTGATCTATTGCCACAACAGTGCTGCTGGGGTTTTTAAACCCTGTGTTTACTCACTGTGCACCTTGCACACATCCTCCACATTGCTCCACCTTGTAGGTGGAGACAGTAGCACAGTTTGTTTTATCCTCTAATCCTTCATCAGTGCTCTGAGGATGCTGTCTACGGGATGCTGGTGGCTGGACATTTTAGATTAGGGGATTATTCTCAGACCAGCAGTAAATATCTGTCCTCTACTATGCCTGTTTTCATGTTTCGTTCCTTCTCTTCTTTCATCTTTCTTTACTTATTTGCTCTCACTGTCACATCTTTCCTCCATTATTTATACTTTTTTATATTTATTATTTCCCTGCTTTTTTGTTACTTCATACAAGCACTCCTGGTCTTTCCTTTATTTCTTCTTTGTCTCTTCTCTTTACTTTTTCTGCCATCATTTCTTACCTGCATTTCATTCTTTTGCCTCTCCGCTTGCTTCTTTATTTCTTTTCGGTTTGTGCCTTTTTCAATCATAATTTCTGCCCTTAACAGCATCTCCCCTTTACCTTTTTATTTCTCCTATTTGTCTTTCGTCTCCTCCATTTCTTTGTCTCCATTTTCTCTTTCTCCATTAATTCTCTGCAACCTTCCTTTAGTTTATTTTCAGTCTTCTTTGTTCGATTATTTCTTTTCACGCAGTATTTGTCATTCTTAACGTCACCTTTCTTCCTCCTGCCTGTATTATACTCCTGATTGTTTTTTCTCTCTTGTGTTTATTTATACTTTTTTCTTCTCCATGTTCCTTTATTTCATCCCACAGAATACATTTTCACTTTGAAATAAGTATTTTAGCACCATTTGTATGATGATTAATAATAATGTAAAAATATTATACCATTGCAAAGTTCAGCTTCTACTGACTACCTACTTTCAAACTGAATTGCAAGGTAAACAAAATGGAAAAAAAAAATCAAATGTTTTTTGTTTTTTTTTACCTGAGTGAGTGCTGGAATTTCCTGCAGGCGTAGGAACCATTATGTTTTCTGTTTTAGAGAAAAAAGATTCGAAAGATTAGACAGTCCTAAGAAATGACTATTTTACAAAATGTCAGTAGTCTAAACTGCACCACAATTCTGGAGCAACTGTAATAGCTCAGATTTGCATAGCCGTTTGCACACCTTCTGCATACTTGCATATAAAGTTGTTTCTGCTGTTACAGTTGGTATCAATCCACTTAAACATTAAGCCACCCTTCGGAGGAACGGCAGCACTGGGCTGGTTGTACAGCGCCACGCAGTGTTCATAATCACATGAGGGCTCATTTGCCTTCCAGTTCCTGCAACACAACACGGGTCGGTTTTAGCTTTTGCACCAAAAGTTTGCATCAAATCAGTCCTGCTGATGACCCTGTAGAGCTCTACATGGATTCTACACTGAAATTACATGCTGTGTCTTATGCTAATAGTCACAGGGAGACGGTGTAGCTATACAGTGTCTATGAGAAACAATCATTCTACAACCCCAATTCCAAAGATACACAGTGTAATACATGTATTAAAACAGAATACGATGATTTGCAAATCCTTTTCAACCCATATTCCATTGAATACACTACAAAGACAAGCTGTTTCATGTTTTAACAGATAAACTTTATTCTTCTTTTGTAAATATTCACTCATTTTGAATGTGATGCCTGCAACACTTTACTAAAAAGTTGGGACAGGGGCAACAAAAGACTGGGAAAGTTGAGGAATGCTCAAAAAACACCTGTTTGGAACATTCCACAGGCGAACAGGCCATGGTTGGGTATAAAGGGAGATGAGTCAAGTAAGGATGGGGCGAGGTTCACCACTTTGTGAATGACTGCATGAGCAAAAAGTTTAAGAACAACGTTTCTCATCATGCAAAAGCGGCAAGGCCCGAAAACCAACCATGAATGCCTGTGACCTTCGATCCCTCAGGCTGCACTGCATAAAAAACCGGCATCACTCTGTAATGGGTATTATCACATGGGCTCAGAAGCACTTCAGAAAATCATTATCAGTAAAGACAGTTCATCTCTCCATCTACAAGCACAAGTTAAAACTCTAGCATGCAAAGTGAAAGCCACATATTAGCTGGCTTCTCTGAGCCTGAACTCATCTGAGATGGACTGACGCAAAGTGGAACGGTGTCCTGTTGTCTGACAGTTGTTTTTTGGAAATAATGGACGTCATGTCCTTCAGGCAGAAGAGGAAAAGGACTGTCCAGATTGTTAGCAGAGTAAAGTTCAAAAGGTCTGCTTCTCTGATGGTATGGGGGTGTGTTAGTACCCATGTATTAGGGTAAGTTGCACATCTGTGAAGCAACATTAATGCTGAAAGGGAGATAAGGGTTTTGGAGCAACATATGCTGCCATCCAAGCAACGTCTTTTCAGGGACATCCCTGTTCATTTTAGCAAGACAATGCCAAGCCACATTCTGAACGTTACCACAGCATGGCGTGGCACTAAAAGAGTGCAGGTACTAGACTGGCCTGCCTGCAGTGCAAAAAGCAATATCGGAGACCCCAGACTGTTAAGCAGCTGAAGTTGTATATCAAGCAAGATTGGGAAAGAATTCCACCTACAAAACCTTAACAATTAGTTTCCTCAGTTCCCGAACACTTATTGTGTTGTTAAAAGTGATGTAACACAGTGGTAAATATACCCCATGTACCAACTTATTTGAAACCTGTTGCAGGCATCAAATTCAAAATAAGTGAATATTTTCAAAAAACAAGAATGTTTATCCGTTTGAACATTAAATATATTCTTTGTAGTATTTAATTCAATATGGGTTGTAAATAAGGACATTTTCAAATAAGGATTTGTAAATCATCCATTTCTGTTTTACAAAACGTCCCAACTTCATTGGAATTGGGGTTGTATGTTATTTTATTTTTTTTTACTCTGAGCAGGAGTATAGTATAGTATCCGGTTTTGTGACAAAAATAACCTTCCTAATCACACTTCTAACCTTCACATCACTCAGTCTGCCTGTCACATGATGTTCAGTCATAGTGCTCTTGATTACTTCTGAATAAAACATTGACATTTAAGTCATTTAGCAGACGATTTTATCCAGAATGTTTTGCATATAATACAATCTTCCCAACAGTGGCTGCTTGTCATAGGTGAGATTTGAACCCAGGACCTTCTGGCCCATAGTCCAACACGTTAACTGCTAGGCCACCACAGTCCCTGCTGTTCCCTGAGAATACCATAACTGGTAGCGCATGGTAACACATGGCTTGATCCACATGGCATTAAGCTCTGAGATCAAGTTTTTTAAAGACATCTAGCCTTCAACTGGATGAGCGAACCAAAAGAATATTAATCAGAGCAGAGTCAAACCAAGAGTCCAGTTGCAACTTTCATTGACAGGCTTTTACATCATGACATTTACTGCTTCTTCTTTCTGTTCAGTGTGTGGCTGTTAGTACTGTGTCTGGGTAATCTTCAGTGCATAGCTAAAACTTGCCCTCCAGCAGTCTGGGTGTGTTACTGCAGACATAGTATTTATCACAAGTGTGGGAGTGGATGCTACACTGTGTAGAGGATCTGCTGGCCAATACTTGCATATAAAATGGAGTTGAATCACGTTCGGTATTTGAAAAAGAGGTGATCACTAGTTTAAGTTCACAGATTCAGGGCAAAATGTAAACCAGAAAGCTTAGAGCTTACCTGAAGGTGGCCTGGTTTTGATCCAGCCAGTAATATTGTGATGAGCAGCCTTTTGCTCCTGACACTCTGTAGTCTTGAGTTCTTCGCAGTCCAATCCAAAAGTCTCCATTAGGGACCCATGAGCTTCGCACAAAGTTCTCAATCAGCTTTTGCTCACTTTCCGTTTCGATACTGAGCAGCTCGCCTTCGTCTTTCCTGCACGCCTGCCTTGCCGCCTCAAAACCCACCCTGAATGCAGTGTCCTGGTGGTAGACAATCTTATAGCACGGCCTTTCGGTCCCCCGACGGCATATACGCTGACCTGCATAGTAAAATATGCCATGTAGAACTAATACACACAGTGCTGAATTTCAGAAAAAACATCATCAACCAACCACCTGAGAACCAGCACAATCAACCCTAATCTTTACATTAAAGGTCCACATGTACCAATGTTTTTTGGCACACCTACAAATTATTTCCATTTATATCTATATATTTATAAGTTAACTCCTTTGGCGAAGCCTAACTTCCCATTTCGGTAGAGTTTAAATATAAATATAATAAGAATATATCAATATCAATTAAATAAAAAGACCCAGGACTGTGGTAGCCTAGCAGTTAAGGCACTGGACTCGGGACGTGAAGGTCCTGGGTTCAAATCCCACCTCTCCCAAGCTGCCACAGTTGCCCCCTTAAGCAAGACCCTCAACCCACAATTGCTTGAATTGTAAGACTGTATGAGTTGTAAGTCTCTCTGGATAAGGGCGTCTGCTACATTTCCGTAAATGTAAAAATAAGACTAAAGAAGATCAAGGATTGCTGACTGTAATGGACTTTCTCCCAATGTCACCTCATGTGAACCCCATAAAGCATTTATTGGGGCACTTGAGGACAGAGAAGCCAATTAATATCACAAGATGCTCTTTGGTATTTTGTGAAAGCAAGCTGGATAACATCGACCATCAATCCATGCCTCAAGTGCACAATGTTGTTACAGAACTAGGGGGAACATAACAAATACTAATACATTCTATAATGTCTGACAATATATTTCAACAATTCAACTTTTTACTCACATGCCGAATTTGGCATGCTTAGAATATAATCTGCAAGTTATAAATATTCTATTCAATTAGGGAAGACGGAAGACTTTTCACTACCAGTCTCAAATTTCAGACCACTGTATGTACCAGAAATGTTCAAACCCACTGTAACGACAATAATCACGAAGATTAAAGAAACTAGAGCTTTAATTAACCCTGCTGTAAGATAATGTAACTGTATTCAGTTCAGAGGATTAAGACTCATAGATTATTTCACTAAATGGTAATAAATAAACATGTAGTAAAAAGACACACACGCACGTGGAATTGCAGGTTAAACAAAAATACATAAAATAACAGCAGAGCCGCTTTCTAATTTAGATAAACGACTACAGTCTGAAGAATTATCATGATAAATTACAGTCGATTCCGGTTAATGGGACCACATGAACATACGCTATGTTACAAGATGGGACGTGCTATGTAACATATTAAATGTTTATTAAACCTTTATTGTGCGATTTACACATATAGCGAACGTACAAACAAGA
>JAUZST010000525.1:89588-104689 GCA_034779995.1 Parotocinclus haroldoi
AGAGAGAAATAAGTATTTGATCCCTCTAGCAAACAAGACTTAATACTTGGTGGCAAAACCTTTGTTGGCAAGCACAGCAGTCAGACGTCATTTGAAGTTGATGATGTGGTTTGCGCACATGTCGGGAGGAATTTTGGTCCACTCCACTTTGCAGACCACCTCTAAATCAATAAGATTTTGAGGCTGTTGCTTGACAACTTGGACCTCTGGCTCCCTCCATGAGTTTTATATGGTATTACGGTCTGGAGACTGGCTTGGCCACTCCATGACCTTAATGTGCTTCTTTTTGAGCCACTGGCTGTATGTTTTGGGTCATTGTCGTGCTCGAAGACCCAGCCACGACCCATTTTAATCTCCTGGCAGAGGGAAGGAGGTTGTCACTCAGGATTTTACGGTGTATGGCTCCATCCATTCTCCCATTGATATGGTGAAGTAGTCCTGTGCCCTTAGCAGAGAAACATCCCCAAAACATAATTTACACCTCCATGTTTGTCAGTGGGGACGGTGTTCCTTGGGTCATAGTCAGCATTTCTCTTCCTCCAAACACGACATGTTGAGTTAATGCCAAAGAGCTAATTTTGTGTCTTATCTGACCACAGCACCTTTTCCCAGTCACTCTCAGAATCATCCAGGTGTTCATTGGCAAACTTCAGACAGGCCTGCACATGTGACTTCTTGAGCCGGAGGACCTTGCGGGCACTGCAGGATTGTAATCCATTATGGCGTAATGTGCTACCAATGGTTTTCTTAATTACTATGATCCCAGCTGCCTTAAGATCATTAACAAGTTCTCCCCATGTAGTTTTAGGCTGATTTCTCACCTTCTTAATGATCAAGGATAGCCCACAACGTGAGATTTTGTATTTTCTTACAATGGCACCAACAGTTGTCTCCTTCTCACCCAGCGTCTTACTTGTGGTTTTGTAGCCCTTTCCAGCCTTGTGCAGGTCTATGGTCTTGTCCCTGACATCCTTAGAAAGCTCTTTGGATAATTAATTGAGTATGTGGACAGGTGCCTTTTATACAGGTGATTTAAGATGGCTGTCTTTAATGCAGGTAACGAGTTGATTAGGAGCGTCTAACTGGTCTGTAGGAGCCAGAACTCTTGATGTTTGGTAGGGGATCAAATACTTATTTCTTTCTGCAAAATGCAAATAAATGTAGGTATTTTATACAACATTATTTCGTAGATTTTCTTTTAGATATTCTATCTCTCACTGGTAAAATAAACCTACCCTTAAAACTTTAGATCTTTGTAAGTGGACAAACCTACAAAATCAGCAATGGATCAAATCATTATTTTCCCCACTGCATATAAAACTATATACTATAGACTAATACACACAGTTTGCCACTAAACTAAACATATAAATAACACAAAACTCGTCCAATCCTGACTCCAACCGAATGATTTAATCACCACTGTCACGAGACCAGAAACCGTTTTAATTTAAGCCCTGCATTTTACACACCATCCACGTTTTAGGACGGCACCACCTACGGTGTCTCAACACAGCGCAAAGGCACATATCGTTTGCTTCTTAAAATGTAGAAGCCATTCTTTCATGTACTACAAAGTCTACTAATGTAGGGAGGGTGGAGATATTTAGCATTCCGCCCACGAATGACGGGAAGGTCCGTGGAGTTTCAGGGGAAATTTTGCACTATAGCTAGCTCCACCATACAGGCAAGGAGACGTTTGGCAGCGATAAAGCCCCCGGGCTTGTTATGCGTCTACAGCTCCATAACGTTTTTATAAATAGCAGTTCATTCGTGGCAACTTGTCTTACGTTTATCGTTTACGAAACGCGATGCTAAAACAGCGGAGTTTCAGCTTTTTGCTGCCTTTGTCAGCGTGCCTAAGCCTCGCCTTCTGTTTTGGTGAGTAAATGGCGATCTTCCGTTCGGGAAAAGAGTGTTTTTAAGTTGCCTTCACTAGCTATATGGTTTTGTTGTCGGATAATAATACTCTTCTGTATCAGGTTATATTCTCTGAGGGGGATTTTTTTCTTAGTTTTTATAGTATACTAGCTAGCTATCCTACTTGAATAACAACGATACAAGTAACAAGAGGTTTTTTTTTAGGATAACTCATAAAAGAGTGAACAGCAATGGTTGTTAATCGTAACGTTTAGCAGGAGCTCACGGTGTCGCATACAAGTCACCATGTTGAAAGTTTGCGTTGTCTGTCCAACACAGATAGAGGGCATGTGAAACAACGTGGGCAAACCAGTAACCATTACGCCAAAACCATTAATACCACTTAGGCCTTAGGCCTGAATCAACACAAAACAGTACAGGTATTCTTCCATAAAGCTGTCAGTCCTCTTTAGGTGTTATGCGAAAACGGTTTTAAGTGTTATGATGCAACTAGCCAATTTAGAGATCTAGAAGCCACCTTCTGTGGCCTCGTGCGTGCCAGTGTAGTGGGTGTGCAATTCAGCATGCCTTTTTTTGTAGCTGTCTAGTTTTGCATCTCTCCTACAGATATCATATCATATCATCGCGAAAAACGTCACAGTCATGATTATCTGGCATACCTGCGACCAGATCCTGCGAGACAATCAAAAAAACCCTTTGATATTCCATTGCTTTTATATAACCTGTCTTTGACGCACAATAAAGAAACAAAATAAGTCAAAGAAACCCTGGATTTCATACTCTGTGCGCTTTAATAAAGCAATAAGTTCCTACGCTGCTCGAAGACAGTAAATTGCAAAGGATTTTGGTTTATGTAACACTGAAGTAATGTATTGAAATATTGTACGTGGGGTAAATAAGCAAAGGTGAAAGGAGCAAGGAGTAAGACTAAAAGAATAGTTATTAGGGTCATATGTTTGTGTGTATAAAGCTTGACTTTACTTGGAAGGACATCAGCAGAACTATACAGTTTTGCTGTGGGAAAAGCTCTGCTATTATCACAAAATCATGACAACTGATCGGCCAAGGAGATTTTACCGTCTGGAAGAGACGCATTTTTGTATAATTTGTGACGTAGCCCTTTTTCAAATGGTCTGTCTGTCCTAACTACTGACCATTTTTGCTCTTGGTGCAAAATAAGGTCTTGTCCTTGGTGCGTGAGAGGGTTTTTTTTTCAGAATGAATGTATTTTTGAGAATGGAGGACTTTTGAAACCATCCTTTTTCATCTTGATTAGGGCTACCAAGGTCAGAAGTTTTGCATTCAAAATGATAACGGAAGTTTGATCTTGTAATATGGCTATGTCAGTGTGACGTGAGACAGCACAGTGGCAGCAAGAAGGTCCCGGGTTTAATCCCAGAGTGGTGTGGTCTGGGTCCTTTCTGTGTGGAGTCTGCATGGCGTCTCTGTGTGTTTGTGGGTTTACTCCGGGTACTCTGGTTTCCTCCCGCAGTCCAAAGACCTGCGTGCTAGGTTAATTAGTGCCTCTGGAAAGTGGCCTTTAGTGTGGGACTGTGTGCATGACTGTGTGTGCCCTCGTTTACCCAAATGAGGATGGGTTTCCCTTCTGAGTATGGTTCCCCTCAAGGTTTCTTCCTCTAAATCTGAGTTTTTCCTTTCCGCTGTCACCATTTGGCTTGCTCATTAGGGACAATAGAATCCAATTCGTGACAATGTTCATATATTAATGGAAAGCTGCTTTGTGACAACGTCTATTGTAAAAAGTGCCATACAAATAAAACTGACTTGAATTGAATGGATTGGTGCCCCATCTAGGGTTGTTCCTGCCCCTGCGCCCCTGGATTAAGCGGAAGATAAGAAAGGCCAGTGCGACGTGCAGAGACATTTAGAGACACACAGAGGTTTTGCAATTCAGAATATGTCCTCTGAGTGATAGGTTAGTGATTCTTATTTAACAGTAACTAGAAGTCCCACAGGTCTACAGAAGACTGCTGCATTTGGGCAATATTTCTATGATTTGACCTGTTGGTGTGCTTGGGTGAAATGTTAGCTTTGCATAATTCTGATTAAAATTGTTTGTCATTGTAAGTGAATGGGCATAAAAGATCCCGTTGATGAATGTGAATTTGAACCACCATTTACAGTAGGGTTTAAATAATTGCCGCTGTTTTTCACAAATTGGAATTCATTTTCACTCTTGCAAACCGCAGTGAACCTCAATGTGACGGGTTCTGAGAACACTCACAAGAAGTGTTTGTGGTTAGGAGAAGAAAGTGAGAGGTGGGTCAAAGCCAGTGGCTTCCTGTGATTGTTTTTTTATTTTTTTTATTTTGTGAGGATGTTGTATTATTTCCTACCTTTATATCTAGAATGTTTGCACACAGCAATCCATGTTCTTGTCGTCTGAACAAAAGCTCTATAATAAATTTAAACATGCTCTATTGGAAAAGCTCTACATGAATACATTTGGCTTGGGAAATCGAGGCCTGGGATGTTTACTTAAGTTGGCAAACAGGTTCTTGTAACTGATGTGCTGGATGTGGAACAAATGGGCGTAAAAGACTAGAAGCTAAATTAGGCTTGAGTTGTTGATTTACTGAGTATTCGTTAACCGCCTAATCACCCGAAGTACTACTTGAAATGAGTGACTTTTTTAATGTACCTGACCTAGAATATGAATCAGCTGTACTTTATTCTTGTTACAATTGAAGTTAAACGAGACAAACGCAAAAACTGCATAGGTGGCTAGCACACCCAGAGGAAACCCCATTTGGCAAGATTGTAATTGTACTGCAAAAAAATGGCAACCCACTGTCTACCATTTAAGCTGACTGCTATGGGCACATGATCACTAGAACTGGACCTTGTGGATAATGGAGAAATGGAAGAAGGTTCCTTGATCCAGTGTGTCCCGTTCTCTTTTATATAATGTGTGTGCTTTTTACCGTAGGTAATGTTGGCACCAGGATGCAATGTGAAACGAAGAATTGCTCTGGGTAGTGTTTGCTGAAAAACCCTGGGTTTGAATATCATGTCTGTCGTACCATCATTGTGGCTAACTTGGCCTTCTGTGTTGGATTGCATTGCTATGAAGCTAGGTCTGAGACGGTAAACAGTCCAGAGAAAGAAAAAACCTTACTGCTGGTACAGTATTATGTTTTCTTGTTCGTTACTGAGAGAGACAATATACTGTATTTGTAGTTGCCACTGTATTCTCTACAAGTCTTTTAGTCAGTGGGGTCAGATATCCAAACCACATTTTAAAGCTGTTAATGCACACCATCTCTCCCGGTGTTCTCCCTTTCCCTTGGACGTAATTGAACTGAATAAATCCAGTAATGATAATATTGGCTAATATTATATAACATATAATAATGTATTTCAAAACAAAATATTCAAAAATGACGCTTAAAAACCCAACAACACAGATGTCCCCTAAAGTTTGTGTAATTATTTGAGTAACTGAAAAGATAACATTATAATGCAGGTTCTTAGCTTGTTTTATTGTTATAAATAAAGAATTGGTACAACTTGTGTATTAAATGCATGTATTATGTATTAAAGATTTTATCAGGGTCAAATGTGTAACAATACAGACATATTATGAAGTGTGCTACGAATAGTAAAGAAACTAGTCTGAGGGTTATAAACTACAAAAAAAAAAAATCGAAATATGGTTAGAAACATTTGAGTTATTAAATTAACATGACATCTAAAACATGTTTAACCACCGCAGTAGGCCACCCTTATCCACAGGGTACATGTTCCACGACTTGACACTGCACTTGTATAATGTATTACACAATATCGCTGCCAAAGACCTTACTGGAAAGTCTGGCTGGTGCAGAATTAGCAGGTGCACTGCTTTTGCACAGGTACTGTGTAGTATTGTCTACTAGGTGAACCAATGACGATGAACCAATTAAAAAGTCTCCACAATCTGTTTTAATGGAGTTACTTCAAAAACCCTTGCGCTGAAAACACTGACATTGCATCCCAAGATGTTCTATCAAGCAAATGCTACTTTGAACAGTAGTCCAGCTCGCCTTTTCCTTGACAGACACTTGATTAAACAACTAAGTTGCCCGTAGTCACGTCCCCAGAATACGTTTGATTCACAACGGTTGACCCAAAGGAGCCGAGGACGTCAAATCATATTTATTTATGTAGCACTTTTTAAAATAGAGCATTGTCTCAAAGCAGCTTTGCAACATTGTTATCCTATAAAAGGCCAATCTCAAATTGAGCAAGCCTAGGGTGGGAGTGGCAAAGGGAAAACTCCCTATGGGTTGTACGAAAAAAACCAAGACCAAGACTCACCAGGACCAAGACTCAAAAAGGGACCCATCCTGCTTGGGTGGCCCAGATGTTAACTGAAATAGTTAAATTTACATTAATAGTAGAATTAAGTAAATAATAACGGATAAATAAAAGAATGTAAAAGATATGCATATTACCAAATATTTTGTCTGATACACAGTCACTCCAAGATATCGAGTCCTCAGCAGGAAGTCTTTTGGAGGGCTGGAACAGGCATCAGAGAGAAAAGAGAACATGCAGTTACTTATTGATTAGAATCACAGCGCTTATTAAGAATGCCATGTGCAGCATTAACTATAGCAGCATAACTAGAAAAGAGAGAAATAGAAGTTGAAACGAAGTTCATTTTTAGTTCTATGAAACTGGTTTAGCATTTATACATAGTACACTGTGCAACCATCAGCTGTTTAATAGGAAAGCACTAAACTGCCTGATAGAAACAAAGCAAACCTGTTCAACCATGGCATAAAGGAGCAAAGCAAAAGTGCACAAAGGGACATGGAAACATGGTTTGATCTCATGTTACAGTGAACAAATATTCATTTTTGAGGAGGGAGCATTTCAACAGAAGAACACCTTACCAGTAGTTAAGGACGGCGCTGGATTTTTTTGCTTTGGAATTGTGTGGCAGCCATTGATACCAATTATTTGTGTGGATAGAAGGAAGAAGCGGTTGTTCGACATTTCTACATTCTAGTTCTCCATTTAAGTCTTGGAAGCCAGTGTCTCAGAGTGAGGAAACTAATTGAAAGGTGTTGAATGACAGCAAAGTGTTTCTGCTGCTCACTGAATGGCGAATGACTGGATTTAACCACAGACTGGGCATGTTGAAAATACAGGAGATTTCCAGGCAACTCGCTTCTTTCAGTGAATTTGTTGAATTCTTACAAATGAAGTTAGGATCTGGATGCATTCGTTGTGTAAAACTTTGGATTAACTTTGGGTGTGGGAGTTTTTCCCGGGGTTTAGGGGTTCGACTTTTTAAAGGTTTCACAGTTAGGTAAACTGAACCTCAAACCTCAAGTTCTGTAGTTGCTTGGCGATAACTAGCTAACTTGCTGTTTGTTTATACTATACTCAAGCTAAATATGAAATGTTTTCTCATTGAAGGAAAGATTTGTGGCATACCTTGTGTAGCATGTCCTATGTTTTATTTAACATGGTACATATTTGGTTGAGCGGCATTAGCAGTAACTGAATGAGTGAACATGCTCAGGTGACCAGTTACTGTGTAGACATTGTTATTCCCTTCAGAGTTCCAGTAAAAAAATGGATTGGCTTCAGTCGGTTCTCGACCCCCTCAGAACTTGTCGAATTTGCATCTCGACACATTTTGACTACAAAATTTCTCTGCTCTTAACGTTTTCTCCTTACTCGAGCTGTGCAGATCGTGTATTGGGATTTGGTAAAGAGCGTGAAAAATGCCTCTTCACTACATCATTATTAGTAGTATTTTTGCTCACACAAAGAAATGCTTTGAGTTGATATTACAGTGATCTTTTCAGAAGATCGCCGATCAGTGTATGTTAGTCTCCTATTATAATATTGGCTATTATTTTATAACATTAATATTCTATTACTATAATATATTTAAAAACAAAATATTTTAAAATGAGACTATAAATGTGTAAATATTTGAGTAACTGAAAAGATAATGTTATAATGCAGGTTGTTAGCTTGTTTTATTGTTGTAAATAAATAATTAGTACATCTTTTATATGAAATGCATGTATTATGTATTAAAGATTTTATCAGGGTCAAATGTGTAACAATACAAATGTATTATGAAGTGTGCTACGAATAGTAAATAAACTAGTTTGAGTTAAAAGAACATAACACAACCTATAACATAACCACTGCAGTAGACCACCCTTATCCACAGGGTATATGTTCCACAACTTCAAGCAAACACTTGACACTGCACTTGTATATTACGCAATATCGCTGCCAAGGACCTTACTGGAAAGTCTGGCTGGTGCAGGATTAGCAGGTGCACTGCTTTTGAGCAGTAATGCTCACTTGGACAGCTTCATGAAGTCATAACAGGACAGAAGTTATTATAACAGGACTTTTCTGGAGGTGATTATCGTTCATCTAAACTGACATTTTCGCCCTAGCCCATTCAGAAGAGACAACAGTAAATGTACCATGGTAATACAGGATTACACCCTTAGCATGGCCTAATTAGCTTGTTGATAATTTGTGACTTGATGCCACATTTCAGAAACATTTCTTACTAGAATAAATCAACAGCAATGCAAAATAAACTTTTCAAACTATTTATTTAGTTGCTTTCTACTTTCATTTCGCGCTTCAGCCGTTTTTTTTAAGTTCATAAAGCTATATAATTTTGCCGAAGTGGCCCACTGCAATATTTTTTTAAAATAATTTTTTAAAAATCTGTTTATTGATGACTTTACATGAAACAACAAATCTGTATACATTTTGAGAAGTTATGCATGTCATCCATTCATCAGCCTGTAATGACATTAAACCCTCAGACAAACATATGCATCACATACACCAAATGGATAAACACATACAACATTGTACAATATTTAAATGAGTGACTAAGATAATATAATAATAAATAATAATAAAAATAAGAATAAATTATAAATAAATAAGTAAATAAATATAAAATAATAATGAAAAATAAATAAAATAAGACAAAGAAAGAAAATTAAGTCTCCTCTCCCCCCACTCCCTCGGCCACTAGATCAGTAAGATTTTCAAAATAGAAGCTTTTTTTTAGGGGAGAACACGTTTTTTTTTTGACTGAAACAGTAAGGAGCGATGAATGAAGAATGTTACAAGATCTAAACTTTGCAGTGCTTTGATCAGTGAATGCATCTATGCAGCTAAACAAGCACTTGCTTATTTTTCTTCCTTGACTCTGGTTAGCCTGATGCTTAGCTTCATGCTCATGCTTAATGCAGGTTTTGGATGCTGCCATTAAGTTTTGTTTTGGAAACTCGTACACATTTTTTTTGTTTACTTTTGTTTGTTACTTGTGATTCCGGTTACACACGTTCTTTGGAGATGTGTGTGGTGACGGGTATCGTTAGCTATTAACCCCCGTTTCCCTCCCCCTTACCTAGTCTAACATCTCAACCCTAAACTGGGAGTTGGCAGACTGGTTTGGTTGATTTTTATGGACTCTTCATGAAAGATATGGGAAGCAATGCGAATACATTTTCTGGCCTTGTCAGGCATGTGTTATCCACATTGTCACAAGTAATGTTCTAGAGGGACAGTTAGTCAAGCTTTGCTAGTTTGTGTTTCTGTGTAGTTTCTTGGCCATCTGTGTTTTAATGACTTTTCTGTCAAAGAGAAAATAAACCATGATTCTCACCCACATGACGTCAACAAACCAATGACAATGCATATCAGTATTGCAGATAGCTATAAAAAAAAGCAGAAAAAAAGCAGAAAGGGTTCGTGTCTCACACATGGTCCTGCTAAAACTGATTTGTGAGAAACAAGTTGTTTTGCAACAGGAACTTTTGTACTTCCCTTTTAAGAACATACAAGAGCAGCAATAATGAAACTGCGTGCTGTACTAGTTCCGTATGTAGCGTTTCTAGCATGTGGCTCATAGAGTAAAATTAATATGATTGTGTCTGGTTGCTAATGATATCCTTTTTTAATCAGTTATAACAATGTGTGGTTTTTGTGAACTCCGATAACTGCACAAAATTAGATTTTGTCAGTTGTCCAATCAACAAGTTTACAAACACTTGGGTAAACAGATTATGGGGAAAAAACTGGCTTTACATGACTTTCTACCTCGCAACCAGCCAAAAATATCTCCGACCTTCTCCGTTTTGGTTTTTGTCCTCGAACCTGTACTGCGTTTGCATCAGTTGCAGGGTAATTGGGAACAAGCACAAATGAATATTACTGGCTTTTAAAAAGACTGAAGCAGGTGAACTTCTACAATGCGAGAGAGTGACCTTTTTACCTTTTAACCTTGGCGGTTGAACAAAACCAACTCGGAAGAATATTTGAATGAGGGACAGGGTCATTTGAGCAAAGGCAAATAAACAACTACACTTTAGAAACAAGTCTCAAAAACCTGCAACCCGTAACTACCGATAATTTTGAACAACCTTAAGATGAGACCAAATTTGCTTACATCCCCAATTATAATGAAGTAAGGACACTCTGCGAAGCGTAAATAAAAACAGAATATGATGATTTGCAATTCCTTTTTATCCAATAATCAATTGAATAAACTACAAAGACAAGATATTTAATGTTCAAATGGATAAACTTTATTGTTTTTTGCAAATATTCACTCGTTTTGAATTTGATGCGTTCAACATGTTCCTAAAAAATTGGGACAGGAGCATGTTTACCACGGTGTTACATCACCTTCCCAAGTGTTTGGGAATTGACACTAATGTCGGAAGCTTTGTAGGTAGAATTATTTCCCATCCCTGCGTGATATACAACTTTAGTTGCTTAGCAGTCCGTGGTCTCAGTTGTATTTTGCACTTCATAATGCGCCACACATTTTCAATGGGAGACCAGTTTGAACTACAGGCATGCCAGTCTAGTACCTGCACTCTTTTACTATGAATCCATACTGATGAATGTGGTTTACCATTTGTCTTGCTAAAATAAGCAGGGACGTCCCTGAAAAAAGTTACTTGGATGGCAGCATATGTTGCTCCAAAATCTGGACAGTCCTCTTCCACTCAGAGGACATGACGTCCATGATTTCCAAAAACGCGTCAGATCACAGCACACTTTTCCACTTTGCGTCCGTCCATCTCGGATGAGCTTGGGCCCAGAGAGGCTGCCGGTGTTTCTCGCTGTTGTTTATATATGGATTTCGCTTTACACCGAGTTTTAACCAGCACTTGTAGATAGAGCGGTGAACTGCGTCACTGACGATGGTTTTCTGAAGTGTTCCTAAACCCATGTCATAAAGCTGTGCCGCCTGAAGGATCTGAAAGCCACGGGCATTTAATGTTGGTTTTTGGCCTTGCTGCTTACTTGCAGAAATTTCTCCAGATTCTCTGAATCTTTTGATGATATTGTATACTGTAGATGATGTAATCCCAAATTCAATTGCTATTGCACATTTAGTTGTTCTTAAACTGATGGACTATTTGCTCACCTTCCCCCATCATTGTTTGTGAACTACTGAGCCTTTTGGGGATGATCTCTTTATACCCAATCATGACACTCACCTGAAAATCATCGTATTCTGTTGTTAGTTGTTTTACACAGCATCCCAACTTAATTAGGGTTGTAGAATATGTGGATCTGGCAACCATGGTTGATTGTTACCCTCTACCAGTCCAGCTCTGCACTCTATTTGGTTACATTTGCATGCATGAGCAGACTGAGAAGACCAATTGAAATCAGTGAAAAAGGGGTTTACATGTGATGAATTAACTTCCCGCTCTCTTGATCAAATTTGTTAATCTGATTTATAGGCATAAATCCAATCTAGGAAATCGGTGACCACTTCAATAATCGACGAATAACTTTAACAATAAAGAAAAATCCGACACTGCTCAGATTAAGTGCATGTTAACTAAGTGGCAATAGAAGGTGGGTAGTGTATGCGTTTTATCCACAATCCTTTATTCACTTAACAAAGTGTATTTGTGACTTCACAGTAGCGGATTTTCCACCACGTTTTTGTGAAATTTGAAAGTGCACAAAGAAAATCCTAAATCGGAAAGTCAGAAAAAAACGATTGAAAAATGATATTGAGTAGCTATGACATGTGCAGTCCCAGTGTTATGTACAGTTGTTTTTCACTAATTGTTGTTTTATTAATTCTCTAGTGATGTAATATAATTATATTTAATAGTACGCTGCTTTGTGAGCAGTATATATCGCTAGGTTTGCACCGAGATCAGTATCGGGTGTCAGGTCTAATAGTGTGCCTCATAGAATTACTCTGATACATGGCACCTGATGGTAATTTACTGCAATGTAATGTTAAGTAGATAGGTGAAGTAGTTCGGAAATGCATATTCGTGAATGCTTAGCACAGCTAATGATGCAAGGACATGATGTATATTTAACTTTGTTATAGTCAGAAAGTGAAGAACATCTTTTGAAACTCAATGTAAGAGCTGTATTATTCTTATTACACTTATATCTGTACTTTGTATCGGCAAGTACTTGGTATGACAAAAAGTGATATCGGTGCATCCTTGTATATTCCCAAAATCGTAACATCTATGAGTTCAGTTAACTTTGGCGACATGGTAAATTAGTAAATAAGAAGTGACACATACAGTTTTCCTCCACGCTGCAGTAGGTATTTCCTGAGTCAGGCATCCTGTGTAGAGCTTTATCTTGCATCCATCAGAGTCTAACACACAAAGAACAAGAAATGATAATAAAAAATAAAAATGCATTTGATTTATAGGCATGGCAATCAAAGCAATATATACTATTTGGAAGTTGTAGGCTCTAGCTACAACTTATCTCCTTTATCTTCTGTGTTTAGATCATACTGAGACCAGAACAAAACAGAAAAGTGAAATTAACATTGCAAACAATTCGTTCACTCTAAAAATAGCTCTTCTTCTTTGTGTTCTAAGTGGGGCAATTTAGTGTGACCACAATGTGATTTCTGAGAAGCTTGTATCACTTGTTTTGCTTAGTTTCATTGTAATTATTTGTCAGCTTTCCTGTTGGCTGGTGAGTCACCCAGGTAACGTGGTTTTATGGCATTACAGTTACAGTTTCATTACAATGTACGTCGCATGATCCTCCCACGTTTCTTTTGTATTCACCATGGAAGATAGAACTTTTTAATCTGACAAACTCTAAACTCTACTTAATTTCTATGGTATGGTAAAATCTATCAAAGAGGATACCTTCTACTTTTTGTTTTGCATTTATATTATTTAGCAGACGCCATTATCCAAAGCAACTTACAAATCATTCAGTCTTACAATCCAAGTAATTGCGGGTTAAAGACCTCAGGAATCCATCTGTGGCACAGGTGACTTGAAGATATTTGTCTTAGAGATGAAGCTACTGGACTGTGGGACAGAAGGTCCAGGGTTTACATCCCACGTCTACCACTGTTAGGTCCTTGAGCAAGGCCCTTAACCCACTTGGATTATAAAACTATATCTATTCTAAATCGCTCAGCACGAGGGTAACTGCTTTGGAGAGGTAATTTGGACTGTTATGCTGTCTAAGCTTCTGACTATTTCAGAGTTGAAACTTTCTTACTTACTTTCATTTTTCTTTCTTTCTATAGTACCTGCCCCAGCTAACGTTACCGTGACATGCCACAACTTTAAAAATGTTCTGTACTGGAACTACCCCGAACCACAGACACAGACCCAGTTCATCGTTACAATCAGTGGGTATTCAAGGTATGTTTGCTACAACAGCTCAGAATTGTCATTGAGTACTGTCTGCTGAATGTACTGAACATTAATTTAGATGCTGGTAGGATTTTTATTATTTTTAAGTTAAATGGAATGAACAGTTCTGTGCAAAACTGAGAGATATAAAAAACAATTAACATTTGACTTGACACATCACTACAGCTTTTAGATGTTTGTTTTTGACTATACAAATTGCATTCTATTTGTATAAACGGTGTGTCTGTCTGTCTGTGTGTGTGTCTGTCTGTGTGTGTGTGTGTGTCTGTGTGTGTGTGTCTGTGTGTGTGTGTCTGTCTGTGTGTGTGTGTCTGTCTGTGTGTGTGTGTCTGTCTGTGTGTGTCTCTGTGTGTGTCTCTGTGTGTGTTGGCCTAGCAGGAGCAGGTGGTATTTAGTCCTCTCTCCTCTTCCTGAACTTTTCATCTGCTGTGTAATTAGTGGTGGGAGAGGCTGGCAAACCCCCCCCACCCCCCCCCCCCCACGCCCCCAACCTGTACCGTTCCGTCACAATGCCGGTGTTTGACGTCTGCGTGGAACTAACGTTACCCCAAGCGTCTGCATTGTGATCGTTCTCCACGTACGTTCTCTCGCTTGAGCTGCGTAAAGGCGCTGAGTTTATTACAGGCCCTGTCTGTACAAAACCGAGCCAGATGGAGTTTGGTTCCGTGTGAAGTTGTGTGTAATGCAGCACCACCTAATGGATTCCGAGCAAAGAGCAATCTGATTTTATGGGAGCCTAATGTAATACAGAAAGAATTTTATAGACGTTCAAGTTGTGCTCTGCTCCTAGTGAGCGGTGAAATGCTTCAATCATGGGCCTGCCCTACTACACAGGGCACTAACTTGGGCACAGCTGGCATGAAGGGCCTACAGCGCTGACAGACCTTGTATTTAAACATCTGTCTGGTGACGACAAGGACATGACGGAGCTAGGAAGGGAAGCGGGGGGGAGGGGCAAAGACAATCAGAGGGAGAGAGACGGACGCAGAGGGAGGGAGGGAGACTGATATAGAGAGATGGCGAAAGAATGACATCATGAGAGAGGGAGACGGACAGAATGACATCACGAGAGAGGGAGACAGACAGAATGACATCACGAGAGAGGGAGACGGACAGAATGACATCACGAGAGAGGGAGACGGACAGAATGACAGACACACCCTGGGAGAGGGAGACGGACAGAATGACATCACGAGAGAGGGAGACTGACAGAATGACATCACGAGAGAGGGAGACTGACAGAATGACATCACGAGAGAGGGAGAAGGGTAGAATGACATCACGAGAGAGGGAGACGGGTAGAATGACATCACGAGAGAGGGAGACTGACAGAATGACATCACGAGAGAGGGAGACGGGTAGAATGACAGACACACCCTGAGAGAGGGAGACGGACAGAATGACAGACACACCCTGGGAGAGGGAGACGGACAGAATGACCTCACGAGAGAGGGAGACGGACAGAATGACCTCACGAGAGAGGGAGACGGACAGAATGACCTCACGAGAGAGGGAGACGGACAG
>JAUZST010000525.1:104789-129116 GCA_034779995.1 Parotocinclus haroldoi
TTTGAATTCCAGGTTGTGAGGTAACAAAATGTGAAAAATGTAAAGGGGGGTGAATACTTTCGCAAGGCACTGTATATCGGCTTTATATTACCATTTGTCTGATATCTGGTATTATAGTACATCTACATTTTTATTTGCTGTTTCACTAAATGAAATTGAGTTATTGAGTCTAACTTTAGTGCTGTTTTTTTTACAGTGTATGAGATCCCTTCAGGCCAAGTCCTGACATCTTATAATGGGCACCTTAGTATTGTCTATGATCTCTGCTGGACCAGAGATGACAGTTGCTTACTCTCAGCATCCTCTGATGGAACAGTGAGGTAACTACTCCACTGAATTTTATTCTGAATAAGAATCAAGATTGTACACAATCAGAACTTACCAGTTACCAAATGTTTTACTCTCAGAGTGTGGAATGTTGAAAGACTCCAGGGACTTGCCCAGAAGATCCTTCCCCACCCAACATTTGTATACTGTGCTCAGTATCACCCTCATAGCCAGAGCTTGGTGATCACAGGGGGTTATGATTGTCTACTTCGGGTGTGGAATGTAGACATAAAAGATATAAATGGGCAACTTCTTCAAGAGTTTGAGGGACACAAGACTTTTATCAATGCACTCTGCTTCGACAATGAAGGTAGTACCTAGTTCGGTAATACAGCACATCAATTTTGCATACATTTGTATAAATAACGTCTATTAAATGATAGATACATAATATTGGTTTTGACACAGGACTCAGGATGTTTTCAGCTGACAGTGCTGGCCTGATCATTGTATGGAGTACTAAGATAGAAAATGGATCTCAGCATGGAACCACCCATCTCTGGAAAATTGAGAAGGTAAAATATAGAATAATACAGGAATTGTTCCAGATGAAAGTAGTTATAACTGTCAAATAGCAATGTTGTCCACAGTAATAAATAATATGTACATGAAAATAAATTATGCCCATAGGAAATAAAGGAAGGTGATCTGAATGGAATTCCCATTAACTCTCTAAAAGTTCATCCAAATGGAAGACGTCTCCTAATCCACGCCAGAGACAGCATTTTGAGAGTGATGGACTTGAGAATGTAACTATGTTATAATGAATGATTTGTTGATAAGAAATAATTGCTTCCATACAATACACATTTTCATATTTAAGAATAATACACTGTCATAGTTGGAGTGGTCTAGGTCTTTTCTGAGTTTGCATGTCATCCTTGTATCTGTGCCGGTTTACTCCTAGTGCTCCGGTTTCCTCCCACAGTCCAAGTTTGTGTGTTAATTGGTGTCTCTAACATGCCCCTAGTATGAGTGTGTGAGTGTATGTGTCACCAGCTGGGCAGCAACTCTCTTGCGACCCTGTCTAGGATTAAGCAGATAAGATTGTGAGTGAGTGAATGGGTTTGGAACAGCCACCTCCCAAAAGAAAGTACCATGTGACTTAGTTTGCATATATACTTAGCTTATTACTATGAAATAAATATATATGGTTTGAATACTTAAGATTTAAGACTTAAGACGTTAACCGCAAGACCACATTTTTAACTAACTCCGTAGAACAGGTCATATAACGTAAATGCTTCTATGTACTCTTAGCTTAACATAAGAAGTCTATATGCCCATCTCTCATTTTTTAATTGATTTTTGCCATATTGTTTTTATTACAGTCTGACCGTAAAGAAATACATAGGTGCCACAAATTACAGAGAGAGGATCAATAGCACGTTCACCCCATGTGGAAGCTTCATCTTCTCAGGCAGCGAGGATGGACTTGCTTATGTGTGGAATGCTGAGACGGGTAAAGCAAATTATGTGAACTTTAATGAAGGCATGAGCATTTGATATTTTGTATGCTGTATGTCTGTATCATGTAAATGCATGAATGTTAACCATCGTTGTCATGAGCGATAGAAGGTTGGGAAAAAAAATCTTGATTGACCGTGTTTGGCGGACACTTAAACACCAACGCTTAAAAGTCAAGTAATAATAAACTGTCTTCAGTTTATGTAGGGAGAATAAAAATATGACTCTTGAGTAATGCTTGTGTGGTCTGAGGGGGACTATTACCTTATTCCAGGGTGTCAAGGTAAGAACTGAAGAGCATGAAGTGATGCACACATCAGGCATAGTGCCCACTGTTCAAGATTTTGGAATCAGTGTTATAATAAGGGTTGAGTACAGGCTTATTCCAGACGTATTCCAGGACAACAATGGCAAGATTCATTGAGCTAAAATTGTTTAAAGAGTGGTTCTGAGAGCATTTAATCATCTTCACTCATGAATTGTCTACCAACGAGGCCTTAACTTAATCCCACTTAAATTATTTGGGATGTGCTGGAAAGGACTTTGATGAGCAGCCTGACTCATCTGTCATCAGGACAAGTTTAATGCAAATTTAATGCAACTCTGGATGGAAATAAGCCAAATGTGGTTTAACAAAATAATAGAGTGCAACTTGTTTTGCCCAGTCAGCCTATTTAGTTTCATAAGACCTTGAAAGAATCCATAAGAATAACCATAAGAATCATGCTATTGATTTACTACATTGTTTAAAATATTGAATTTGTGTCAGTAAGAAGTAGTGAGTAGGCATCCAGTCTTGTGGAGATGACGTTTGTGCTGTAACTCCTCAAGGTATATTTCAGTCATGAGACCGTAGCACAACAGGTGGTGTCAGTTTGATCCTGCTACAGATCTCACGTGATGGTTATGGCATGAAGCAGGCTTTGTGGATTAGCTAATTCCAGGAATTATCCGGATTAATGGTATCACAATGGCGGTTTAGCTTCTACCCAGCTCAGTCCCCATGGCAACTTGTCCTCCAAAACTTAACCAATTAAAACATTTAAGAAGACGTAAAAGAAAACACAATGTTACAAAGTAGTTTAAAAGCAAACGTTATGATTATCTTTTATCCTGTTCAGATAGCTTGATTGAAGTGTGGAGTTTTTAATCTAGTTGAATCTAGTTGCTGTTCATTTAGACTAATTGAACATTTCTATCAAATAATGAGACCCATACATTCCTGGAGCAAGACACTAGAACGAATGTACCACAAGATGCTCGGTGACACAATGGCAATTTGCTTCTTATAGCCAGGAATTATAAACCTGGTTATGTGCCAACCTTCTCCAGCTTTATAAAAAAACCCTGAATTATGATGATTGGAACTGTATATGCTGTTTTTTTACTCCCCATTGCTACTTTGGTTATTGAGGACACTACAGTTTGCCCCTCTACGAACGTTCGTTGCCTTGGTGTTTCTTTTGAACCCTGTCTGACATTTCAAACCCCATATTAGCTCTTTGATTTAGTCATCATATTTTTCATTTCTGCAATCTTGTTAGTGTCCGATGCTGTCACTCAAAGATGTAGAAATTCTCCACAGTTTTGTCAATTCCAGACCAGACTGTTGTAATTCGCTGCTTTTTTTTAACCACCAAATCTCTTTGCTGTTTATAGTGTATAAAGAATGCTGCGTTAAGAATTCTAATCTGAAATCTACGCATATCTCTCCTCAAACAACTGACCTGGTTACCGGTTGTAAAGCATGTTCAATAGAAAATTTTTCTTCTAACTTTCAAAGCATTGCATGACCTTGCATTCCCTATCTCTACAAATGTACTCCATAGTTGGATTACATCTGTAGATTCTAACTTTGAAAGTTAGAAGAACAATTTTCTATTGCACTCCTTTTTGAAATCTTGGTCCTCCATGCCTTTGATTAAGATAACACTTAGATGCAGATGTTATATACAAGTACGAACACACAAACATACAGTGTGAAACGTGCATGGAGCATTTAAGGACATTGTATGTAGTTTTGTTGGTGAGGAGCCAAGGTGATGCTTGGCTTAGTCAGTCAGTAATGGCTTGTCTATGGTTAAATGCAGGTGATCAAGTTGCTGTGTACTCTGAGCTGTGCTACCCGACTGCTCTCCGAGGAGTGACTTTCCACCCCAATGAGCACATGGTGGCTTTCTGTGCTTTTGGTCAAAATCAGCCAATTCAGTTATATGTGTATGATCGAAAAGGTGAGTTTACACACAAAATGATGATTCTAACAAACATCCCGATAGTAATAACAGAACAAGCATGTATACTATCCCACTGTGTTGGATAAACATTGTATACAGTATATGGTTATACATACAGTATATGGTTATTCTCCAAACTATGTCAAAGCAAAAACACCAGCTTTATGTTTAAAGTTACCCGGATGGAGATCGAGAGCATGAGAATGCTGAATAGGTCTGAAACTGCTGACAGTAAAACAGTAAGCAATCAGTCTGATCGACAAGCCATCCAGGACACCTCAGGCTCTGGGATGGACCGATTCTCCCGTGCTGCTCGCATGTCCCTCAAGATGCAGCGGGTCAAACATAAACTCGACTCAGTTCTGGTAAGAAGAGGGAAACTTTTTTTTTCCCCAAATAAGCATGTATATCATTTTGGATGGTACAGGGGCACAAGTTGTTTGCACTGTGTGGAGTTTGTATGATCTCCCTGTGTCAGCTTGAGTGTTCTCTGGGTGCTCTGGTTTTGTTCCACTTTGCTAAGAAATGAATTAGATCAACCAGCTTTTCCAGAGAGTCCTAGTGTGAATGTGTGTGCGCATGTGCACTGCAACTGTTAGTGTCCTGTCTGGTATAGGTTTCCACCTTGTGCCCTATGCTGCCAACTGGACCCTGGTTCCCCATGTCCCTGAACTTGATTATGCATGTATAAATATGAACATTTTTATCTGTCATTTGTAAATGATAAGGTAGCCACTATAAAATGAAATTGGTGTTTAGCTTCTTCTGGAGCACTTTCATACTGGCCAAATCAAGAAGACCTTTAAAGCTGTTTGTGCCTTTTTACTTAGTCAAATAATGCAGATACATTGGAACCTCTTCATTCGAAAAATTAGGACATACAAAAGTTTGTTTAATTTTTTTTTATCCCAAATTCAAACCAAGATTCCAATTCAAACATAGGCGCCTGAATGCTCAATGGTGTTATCTTTTCAACGACAATGCATGTAATCCAGTCCAGTTGGTGACTATTATTCATCAATATGCTATTCCAATCACCATAAACCCCTAAAGAAGTAGAATTACATTAATTACAATATTAATCATAGTATAGCATTCAGTTAATTACATATATGTTGTTATTGTATTATTTTATTGTTAATTAGAATATATCAGTTTTTGGGTTGGATTTTTGCTGAATGATAGATTTATTTATATAGTGCTTATTACAATGAGGCATTGTCTTAAAGCAGCTTTACAATATCAAATCCAAAATTGAGCACACCTAGGATGACAGTGGAAAGGGAAAAACTCCTTAAAAATTATAAGGAAGAAACCTGAAAGATGGAGAAAGTTAATGCCCTCTGGTGTGGCCCCGGCATAATGGGACTGGTTTCTGATGACGGAAACCAGTAGCGTGAAGGTGAAGTGGAGGAACATTTTAGTATGTGGAGTTGGAACTGATAACAGAAAATAAGCTCAGAGAGAAAAGCGACAAAACAGGTGACAATATCAAAGTAAATACACATCAGCAAATGCTTGTTAAAGAGTTGGCTACACTTCAGGGGTAAGGGTGGTATGTCCAAGGTTTAGAACAGCTTTCCAGCAGATAAATTTTTTCTGAATCGACATATTTGAAGTTTTACTACTTTTAAGGTGAGTGGTGGTGAAATAATCTAAAAAAAACCAAGAATAATTGTTGGTGCTTGAATGGCACGACAGAAGTTTCATAGTGTTCAGATGGGGGTGGCGGATTCTGGCCTGGTAGGTCTGGGATGATGGGCCATGCCTGAGGGAGGGGAGGAGAGCTTGATAACCTGCTCTGGAACAGGCTTACACCTCTGCCCATCTTTCTCCAGGATATGCTGTGGAAATGCTCTATCCCCACCCCCAGCAATCCTGACCTAAACAGGCTGTGATAAAATGTGAACAGTAAAAATAACTGTTTTATTCATCTGTTTCAGGAGCCACATTATAATGTCTCCAGCGTGGAATATCTGCATGAACAGGGTAAGTATAGAGAATATGGACTTCCATAGAGCATTTATGATTTTGATTTTGATTACAAGCTTTAAAGAAAACTGGAAAATTCTTTAAACTAGTCAATATTTATATATACAGACATAGCAGAATATTATGACCACTGATTATTTCTGCACTCAATGTCCATTATATCTGCCTCTGTTTTTTGATATCAGAGCACTTTGTAGTTCTATAATTGCAGTCTGTAGTCCACCCATATCTCTGCATCCTTTGTAGAATATACAGCTCACAAAAATAGGGAATACTTAATTATGGGAGATTTTATTTTGAAGTGTCCCTTAATTCTTGTGAGCAGTATACATAACATTTATTTTACATGGACAGAACATCATATTTCAGTATGAGACATTTTTTATAACCCTTTCATACAGCTTTGCTATAACCAGTTGATGACCAGCTGTTATGGTAACCTAAAGGTACCTGGCTTAAACTTGATCAAGCATTTACAGGAGAAAGCCAAGCATTCAGTAAGGTCACAAGATGCCCTTTGGAATATTGTAAAATAATAGTGGGATAACCTAGATCATTTCGATCCTGTTTTTAAATTAATATATCATTTTTTCGACAAACTCTTGAAATGCCTGCTGTCATTTCAGCAATGTAATTATTATTATTATATTAATCAACCTTTTCACACAAATTATTTTGATTACATGGTTTGTAATGAACAAGATAGCATACAGAAAAAATGTAAACTGGAAACGTGTCCCCCAGTGTTTTTGTGCTATTCATTTTTTTCCATTTTCACTGAAGGAAGCATGACTCACTTGTCAAGGAGCATAACCCAAGAAGTGAGTATCAGTACTATTGTAATTGCAGTGTAAGTTACAAATGTGAAATATTATAACAGGTTTGAATTAAAAGTTTGTGATGTTTCAGGACATGTACAAGTCTCTTCCTCCTCCCTCTCTGCTTTCTCCTCACTCCAAGCTGCAACTCTCCAGCTCGCTTGGTGCTCAGCTCATTTCTCAGGCCTCAATCAGCTCACAAACCTGTACGTAACGCTATTTAGAAATGAAACCTTCACTTAATTTTAATACAACATGGATACTTGGTGTGAGAACTGCTGCAACATCATTGGGTTGAGTCGATAATTGAAACAATGAGTAGGTGTACAGGTGTTTCTAATAAAGTGCTAACAAGAGTGCAATCTAAAATGACTTTCTATATTCAATATAGCGAGATCACCACAGGCTCGTTAGGTTACGTTGTTCAGTAATATAGTTTCTAATGGCACTTTCTCTTTATTCTCACAGCTGGCTCTGGCACTTGTGGTCATCCCATTAAGAGGATGCCATCTCTGCAGCAAAGGGTAAGATAGAAAGACTTGTCGGGTATTGTTATTATTATTATTATTGTGTATTGTTCAGTTAGCCTGGATGAAATGAATGCACTGCACGTTGCAGTAAAAATGCCTTTGAATGTATGGATAATGCTTTATTTTGTTACTTTTCTCAGAGCTTACCAGATCACGAGTTTCCATTGCAAGTTGAGAATGATGCAGTACAAGTGCAGCAGACGGTAGGTGTATCATGTGTTGCATTTGTAATTGCTTTCACCTTGCATTTGATTAGATATGGAACGTGTTTTATGCAAACTGGAATCACACCTTGTCCTGTAGGTTGTGACTTTGTATGACTACAGTGCCAATCGCTCTGATGAGCTGACTGTACGACGTGGTGACGTAATCCTTGTGTTGTACAAAGACAATGACAACTGGTGGTTCGGACGCTTAGCCACTGGAGAGCAGGGCTACTTCCCAGCTGCCTATGTCGCTGATGAAAGTGAGTAGATTTTTAGTAACTTGTTAGATCCGGATTTCATACAGTGATGGAACTAGATTAAAATTCATTTTCATCACACAGAAGGTTTTGACGAAGAGCTCTCACAGGCTATAGAGGCACAACCTGGACTTTCAGCACAAATGGAAGCTTCAGATCACACAGAAAACAGATTCACACCAAGCAAGGTAATATAAATAAGGTTTAGGTTCATGTGAATTAATATTAAAAACCTTGCCACGTCTGTGTATTATCATTTTGAACATAATAATAATAATAATAATAATAATAATAATAATAATAATAACGCTGTTATAATTTTTAAAAATCCTATGTATTTCTTGGCTCAGCCTGCCTCTATTTTAGCAGCATAACCAATCTTGTCAGGTACGGATTTTACCGTCACTGCACCAACTAGATGCACAATTAAGCTTGAATCACGTCCTGAATTTGATGACTTGTGATTTGACTCGAAGCTATCAAAAATACTTGACTCGACTTTTAATTGATGGGTCACTGACCAAAAATCAGACTTGAAAAAACTTGAGCCTCCGCAAACCCATTTTTAACATTTAGATTTATTTCCATACAAGTCAGCACTTTGGATTGCTTTCATGGTGTTGTATCACTGTAACACTAGAGAGCCAAGCTGCTCTTCTTTGTTTATCCATAACCAGGCAAAAGGGAAATTCTGAAGGAAACTATGGTGGGGCACCAGTCTTGACATTTGTGTGAGCTAGAAACATGCTGCTAAAAATACTAATTTTTAATTCTAAAGTAGTGCATAAAATAAGAACTGCAACATGCAAAACTTGAAACAGATGGAGATTCATCAACATCAAACTTTGTTCAACATTTGAGGCTACACAAAGAACAGTATGTGGGTGATTATATAGATGACATACTAATTATCTAGCTAGCTAAGGTGGCCTAATGGTGAACACTAGTTACCGTGAATAGGGTACGATATACTGTAAATATCTCCTGAAATAATGATTATATTGTTGATTTTTTTCTAGATGCTCTTGTCAAATAAATTTTCTCAGGAGCCATGAGAATTTCTGGTTAAGAATCTTTCGTTTGTTAGCCTATCTTCATTTTTCAGATCGCATGCTAAACCAAACGTATTTGGTAACTTGAAGTTTAGGACTTGCCTCGGAAGTTGTGTCTGGCAGAATGCACAGGCAGGCCAGGGCCATTGCCAAGACTTGAAATACATGTGTATACAATATGTGTCACTTCTTTTTACATCTTGTGCATGCACCTCAGGGTCTGCCCAACAAAGTGATATGGATTTACACTACAGCTCTCAGATATGTAACCTATTCACTTCAATGCGGCACTTTTTTATATTCCTTTATGGGAAATGAGAATTGGGATATGATATAAACAGTAAAAGAAAGAAATTTGAGGATTGACTTGCAAGATCTTTAAGAGTAGTACCCTTCTGTTAGTGTGTGTGTGCGCGCTTAACTTTCGGTTTGTCATATGGGGCCTGCTCGTTCCTCTTGTTCCACACCGACATAAATCTTGTTGCACACATTGTGCTCAAATCATCGGCTAACTAACGAGAACTTAATAAGAGAAGAAAGAAAAAAATGAGAGAAGTGTTAGAAGAAAGGAAAAAAAAGGTGCAGTAGGTTTTGACACTGCTTTCTCATCTGACACTCCTCCAGCTTTCTGCAGCCATTAGTACCTCTGGAGAGCTGAAGATCATTTCAGAGCAGGACACTGATGCCGAAGCACCCGCTGCCAAGTATGTTTGTCATATATCTGGTTGTTAGACACTGGTAAGTGTGTGAAGGTCTTACTTCTTTTGTCTCTCTTTTTGAAGAAGTAAAAAGAAGAAAAAGAAGGCGAAGAAAACTGAGTTGTCTCATGATCTGCCCCCAATTCCATCATCAGATCCTAAACCTCTGGTGTCAGTTGTTAGAAAAAAGAGACCTCTTCCAAGATTAGGGCACACCAACAGTGCTTTCCAAGCTGATGCAACAAATGAGGAACACGACTGAGCTGATGCTCAGGAAAAAAAGAAGAAATATGCATACTAAAGTCACCAGCATTTTTATATACATTAAGGAGTGAAGCCTTACGTTGGAATGTATTTTATAATGTATATTTTAATAACCTGCCTTATAAATAGATGTTTCTTTTAAGTCTTACAATTTTGTGTTTCTTTTTATATTAGAGCATAACATGCTTGACATAACTTTGTGTAGCTTGTGTGTAGTTTTGAAATGTGGTGAAGAAAAATGTATTAACCAAGTCAGATAAAGCCCAGTATTTATCCACACAAATTAACATTCCTTAGCACAGCTCTTTGTACAAAATACAAAAAATGTGATTCAAGCCATAGATATTGTATATAGATTATTGACCCAAATGTACTAAATACCTTTATGTCGGTGGAAAAGTAAAGCAGGACATTTCTGTTAAATTATGCAGAATTTAAACAAACAAACAAACAAACAAACAACTATTGGTGTATAATTTAATAATAATTAGAGTAAATTAGATATCAATATCTATGTTTTCCTATGTATTGCCATGTGTCCACAAACTGGGTACATTTTTGAAAAAATAAAATGAATATGGTTTTACAAAACAATCACACCCTGTTGTTCCCACCTGTAATTCATCCTGACAAATTTTTCACATATCTGAATGGGATTTACAATAATAAAGCAGGTTTAATTCATTAATCTTTGTTAGAACATGTGATTTTAGTTTAAGATGGTAAATCTTTAATAAGAGAAGGACCAAGAAGAGGGGATTTTTCTTCTGGAGATGATGTGCATCGGTTCCCACTGAGTTTCTGTAACCTTAAAATATAAACAGTATCAGTGTCAACTTATTGCAAAATACCGGGGATGGCTCGATAAGATTCTGAATATTATAGTATACTTGTATAATTTAATGCTAACGAGTTAAGGAGATATGTTATAACTAAATGTTATGTTCCAGTAATGTATTACATTGAAAAAAGAAAATGAAACCAGATTAACAAAATGTTACCTTCTCCTCTGTATTTCATCCTTACTGAAATATATCACTAGGAGGAATGCCTAGATACAGTCAGAGGGGAGGGGGAGTAAATGGTTATCATCAAAAGTTATGTACTTTTCCACTAATAAAGTTATGCGATGTTTGTGCTTACAGAAATGAAGCTGAGCACTCCTTGAACCCCTGCAGCCCATTCAAAATTCAGTTTCTGTGTAACAAAGCCACCAATTATGGGCCCAAAGAACATCCTAACAGAAAATGAAAGGCATTACAGGTGTAACAAACAATATGTAATAAAGAAAGCCAAACATCTATTCATTACATACCCAGCAGACCACACAGCTGAAAACAGTCCTGATACCAAACCTAATGTGCTCAAACCATCCTCAAAGCCATTCTCTCTACAAAACAAACAAACAAATTACACAATCAATTAAAATACAAGTATGTCACCTAACATCTAGAATACATTCTGTGAAATCACAGATTATGCAACATTGAGTGAATGGCATGGAATAACATGGTGATAAGACATTAATATACAACCCTGAAATTCAAAACGTAAATAAAACAGAATATGATGATTTGCAAATCCGTTTCAACCTATATTCAATTGAATGCACTACAAAGACAATATATTTAATGTTCAAACTGATAAACTTGATTGTTTTTGCAAATATTCACTAATTTTGAATTTGTTGCCTGCAACATGTTCCGAAAGAGTTGGGCGGGACCATGTTTACTACTGTGTTGCATCACCTTTCATTTTACCAACACTCAATAAGTGTTTGAGAACTGAGGACACATTGTTGAAGCTGTAGGTGGCTATTTTTGCTCGAAGTACAGCTTCAGTTGCTCAACAGACCAGGCAGGTCGGTCTAGTACCCGCACTCTTTTACTACGAAGCGATGCTGTTATAACACGTGCAAGAATGTGGCTTGGCATTGTCTTGTGAGATAAACAGGGATGTCCCTGATTGGATGGCAGCATATGTTGCTCCAAAACCAGTATGTAAATTTTCAGCAGTAATGGTGCCTTCACAGATGAGCAAGTTACCCAAGTTACCCATGCCATCAGAGACGCTGGCTTTTCGCAACAATCTGGACAGTCCTCTTTCTGTCTGGTCCAGAGGACACGACATCCATGATTTCCAAAAACAATTTGAAATGTGAAAAACACTTTTCCACTTTGCATCAGCCCATCAAATGAGCTCAGGCCCAGAGAAGCCAGTGGTGTTTCTGGGTGTTGTTGATATATGGCTTTCACTTTGGCTGGTACAGTTTTAAACTTGTACTTGTAGATGGAATGATGTTTTACTGACAGTGGTTTTCTGAAGTGTTCCTAAGCTCATTTGTTAATATCCGTAACAGAATGATGTCGGATTTAATAAAGTGCTACCTGAGGGATCAAGGGTCACGGGCATTCAACATTGGTTTTGGCCTTGTCCCTTACGTGCAGAGATTTCTCCAGATTTTCTGAATCTTTTGATGATATTATGGGCTGCAGATGACGAAATCCCTTGAAATCCTTCACATTGCATGAAATCTGTTCTTAAACTGTTGGCCATTTGCTCATCTCGCCCCCATCCTTGCTTGTGAATGACTGACCCTTTCAGGGATGCTCCCTTTACACACAATCATCACACTCACCTGTTTCCAATGAACCTGTTCCAAATGTTCCAAACATTTTTTGAGAATTCCTCAACTTTCCCCAACCTTTTGTTGCCCCTGTCCCAACACTTTTGGAACATGTTGCAGGCATCACATTTTAAATGGATTAATATTTTCAAAAACAATAAAGTTTATGCGTTTGAACATTACATGTATTGTCCTTGTAGTGTATTCAACTGAATATGGATTTTACAGGATTTGCAAATCACTGTATTCTGTTTTTATTCATGTTTTAAACAATGTGCCAACTTCATTGTAATTAGGGTTGTAGATATGTCTTGTTTGTTTCTTTTATTAATGAGTAACATGTACAGTACCACAAGAGAACATGCAAGAGGAAAAGTTCTTACTGAGCACAGGCGAGCATTTCACTGAAAGTGGGAATGCCAGCCATACACAGAGAAAAGCCGATGACCACCAGCATGACGATGGTAAGCCAAAGCTGACTAAAGGAACAATAAGTGAGTGAGCATTGCTGAGTCAAATGTAAATTAAAATAAATCTAAATATTTCAGTCTACTTTCATCCTTCACCAGAAAGGTTTCCATACCAAAGTGGTGTGTGTGATAACATTACCTCTCAATATGCAATAGAGGAACCGGACCAAGAAAACAAAAGCTAACCGCTGTTGCCATTCCTCCTAATACCATCATCCACCTCCTGATGAACTGCACAACATAAACAATTGGCAACCAAAATAAACGTACACATTTATTAATACAAGAACATTACTCATATTATAAAAACTGTTTTAAAAAAATGTATCCCAAAACACATTTTCACATATTTCAATGCACATTCACAGTGAGACAATTTAGAGTGACCAATTAACCTGATGCATGTCTTACGGAGGGTGGCTCAGTTACTTTGTGGATAGCACAGTAACCTCACAGAGAGAAGGTCCTGAGTTCAATCCCAGGTGTGTTCTTGGTACTGTCAGTGTCTGTGTGGGTTTACTCCGGGTGCTCTGGTTTCCTCACACAGTCCTAATACATGCATGATATGTTTATTGGTGTCCCTAAAGTGCCCCTAGTGTGTATGAGTGTATGTGCCCTACAATTGGCAACCTTGTCTGGGGTTCCTGCCTTGCGCCCTGTGCTGTTGGCTGAGCACCTGCTCTCCCATGACCCTGTCCAGGATCAAGTGAATAAGCAGAGTTCAGGGTCAGGGTTGAATCAGGGGTCTCTGGAGCTTTGAGGCGACCATGCTAACCACATGTGCCACCACTGATATGCATTCATGGGACTCAAACATTACTTAGTATTTTCACTACAGTGCATAAGTGGTTCTCTGTACATACTTGACTATCACATGTAACCTTTGAGCTACAGACTTACGGGATACTTATCACTGACTATTCCAAAGATAGGAGATGCAGCACCGTAGGGTAAAGACACACCAATCATTAGCAGGCCTACAGTTCCAGTGCTGAGGTTAAACTGTGGAAAAAATATCAAAAGACAAAACAACTATAATTCTTGTTATACCATTTTCCTGAAAGTGTAAAGCTCTGTGGACATGGTCGAACTGTGTATTATTAGTACATAATCAAATTTAATGTCAAATAAATTCATAAAATCAATTTCTTTATAATAACGATGATGATGAATGATAAACACTAGTTAACAGATATAGAGCTTAATTTCAGTGCTGACTTTAATTTATGGGCATAATCTTTAATGCAGCTTAAGCTCTGTATAGATATATTACCTTTTTAATGGCAAATAATGACAGTGTTGCATCCACGAAGCTGATTCCTGAGCTGAGTGTAAAAACCACTAAGCAAATGAGAATAATCTTTACATGAGAACACAAGCGGAAGAAGGAGTTTTGTGATGGAACTGCATCTGCATCTGCAACATAAACATACTAACATTTATTTATGTACATTAGGTAAAAGGCACAAGTAAATGTAACATCAATTACATTGAGTGTCATCATATTTACATATCATGTGGACCAAATGTCCCCGGAAAGGTAGAAAGCTACAGTAATATTATGTAAGTGAAAAGTTCTCACACGCTAAAAATCTAAAACGTCTAGGACTGTATATTACTAAGCACAGTTTCTTGATTAAAGTTAAAAAAAACATTTTGAGCAGAGTTGGGTTTTATAGGTATGATCATACAATGTTACTTCGAGCAAATCTGAGTAGACTCTCTCAATGTTCAGTAGATAAATTTAGTTCAGTCCAATTTTAATTTAGCAATATTTCACAAAAAATGAATCCCTTTACTAAAACTGTCAGGTTCAACATGTCGTGAAAAACGACTATTACAAAAGCGCATAAAATGGTCCTTCTGAAGGTCCGAACTGTCATGATACATGATACAAGAGCAAAACTTCAATCTGCTGTTTAGTCTGTAGCTTGTTTAGCAGGTAATAGATCTAGCCAGCTAGCGTAATAGCCAATCCAACTGAAGTAACTTTAGTAAGTTTCCAAAGAATGTCATCTGTAAGCCATAAATACTTAAAGTACATTGCAGCCTGAAACAAGCTTCATGCAAGGACATGTGCACTGCCAACTGTTGAAGTATTTATGACATTGGTAGCATTTTATTGTTTTGTAAGAGCAGAGAACTCAGCAATGTGCTTCCCCACTCCAGTAAAGACTACATACTTGATGGCAATAAATCAGTTTTTAATTGCAACATTTCTGTTATGTTATGTTAACACTCCTGAGTAGAGATGTTGTCCAATTTGAGTCTTCAGTCTCTTCTGTCTGAGTGGAGTTGTGAGTCAAGTCACATATCGTAGATTTGGGTGCCCAACTGTCATTCACTCCTGAAATGTTTCACTTACCAAAGTTGGGTAAAATCCAAATGTTTACAGGAACAGTCAAAAACAGCAGGCTTCCCAATGCAATGAATGGAATTTCAAATCCAAATGACTGATACATCCATCCACCTAATGGAGGTCCTAATATAAGCCCAAGTCCTGTAAAAATCTCCATAAACCCCTGCAAAAAAGGAGAATTGTTTTTGGAAATTGTTCAATCAAAGCAAAATTAATCAAATACAAAAAAAGAGTTAAAACCTCTTTTATTCTTGCTAGGCATTATACTTAAATCAAGTACTTGTAGTCTTAACGGTCTTACTTGTATTCTTAATCTTAATCTTATGACTTATTCTACAGTGAAAATCAAACGTGGACTCACCAGAATGGTCGCTATATTATGGGGAAAAACCTTTGCTGACACAGCAAAGGAGGCTGTTACTGCAGCAGCAAATCCCACTGCATCTACAGATCTTATAACAAAACAGAGCACTATAAACACGTTTCCTTCAGGAGCCCGATCTAGGAAACTGTGAATTTTGGAAAGAAAGGGAAAAAAGATTAATTAATATTGATTAATATGACAGTTGTGTTCGTATTGGGGGTGGTGGGGATTCTCAGCATACTAAACAAAGATTAGCTGCCTGTATACTTTATTTCCTATTACTTGGGATGGCAAAATAATTATTTAAAAAAACGGGATAGTTCTAGCTCTAAAATCTAAAATCTAGCTCTAAATCTAGCACATTACATAACACAAACTAAAAGATTCATTAAATATAATTTTAAAAAAGTGCTTACCCAAAAATTACTGTACAGCCACCAGAAAGAAACAGTCCTGCAGTTATCATGAACTTCGCACCAATTTGTACAATCTACAGGAAAAACAAAATCACCAGCTACAGTTCACTTAAATGGTGACAATATTATCCCAAAGTCACATTACTTTTATATAACAAACATGTGGTTTGCAGGAAATTAAATGGCAGTTAATTAGCACAAGAAAATTCAAAATACATACAAACATTGTTGTGATCAGTTTTAGACAGAATCTGTGGGCCAAGGGAGAAACCTTTTAGGCCATCTTGAATGTCACCATCTTGGATTTTACTTTTCCAAATGGGAAGGTAATTTGTGTCACAAAATAAACTGGTAGAGAATTTTACCAGAAAACACAATAGTGTGCTACATGTAATCAAAACTTTATCTATTCACATATATAAACAGTGATTTTGCTTCTGTACAGTCTATGTAAAGGAGAACATGTTGATGTTGTTCTCCTTTCCAGTAAACAACATGCATGTAATCGCAGGAGATAAAAACCAGCACCACCTAAACAGGCCTTTCATTATCCACAGTGTAAGTACTAAACTATTTGTCATGTTCTGTCAATTAAGTGTAACCATAAATGGCACACTTACAAAATTCACATGCAGCAGCACCTGATAATGGACTTGCCAGACCATCAGGTAAAATTTGCAGAATGGGCAACACAGCTAAATCAACGAAATCACTCTCACTGGACCCATCTAACACCTAAAGTCATGGTATAGTATCATGTACAGAGAACTTGACTTGTGTGACCTTTTATGGATGGAATATTAAGAGCAGACCATTATGCAACGTTGTTAGATGAAGACATCTTAAATGTCAGAAGATGGAACTAAAATTGAGTTCCAATTGACAGTTAAAACTGTAAGAGTCTATCTGTAAGAGTCTATCTTAAAGTGTATTTTCCCCCAAAGTGGATTGGTCAAGTGGAATTAAATTGTGTGGCCACCCTGTTCTTTTAATTAAATACAGAACGCAGAATACAAAAGGTCTACTAAATACAGAATGTTGTTCATCATAAAGACAGAATTGTTGATGCTTGTGCTAGAATTTAACCAGATGTTTTGGTAAAAGATTGTCAGGGATGGGAGAAAATGTTAGCTTTAACACTAAAACATGGTGGACAGCATTTTTAATCAGTCTAGACCTTATGGTTGCACATTAAATCACTGTTTAAACATAAGAACAAATAAAGTTGTGATGACATGAAGCACACTATTGTGAGCACTAATAAGGAAAGGTTTCTTGGTAGAGGCATTGTTTTTCTTAAGGAAATGTTACTATTAAAAAGTCAAAGTGCAAATACATCAAACTTTTATCTGATTAGCAGCTGATGGGCAGCCTCATTAATCTATCCATGAATTGAGGATTCTTTATTACCATAATATAATTAATCAAATAGACCTGAGAAATAGGGTGTCCTTTCCATCTTAATATGCTTATCATCAGTTAATTTGTTTAAATATAATAATGGACTGCAAACTTAGTTTTCCTTCTTTTCCTCTTCTGCTTTTCTGTTTCTCTTTTTTACACTGTAAAGTGAAGTACATTATTTCCATGCGAACTGCTGTGATGTTACGATAAATACCAGTTGCATACACAGGCCTCTCAGAAAAGCCTATAATGATCAAAAAATGAATCTTCTTGTGGCAAGCTACGTGTTCAATGCCAAAAGTCTGCAAACGGCCAGTGTCCTATACAATTGGTGGAATCAGTCCAGACATTAACACTTGGGTCTGAGAGAACAGATTGTGAAGGAGTTGATAAAAGGTGTGTACATATTTCTGACTGTTGATTTAAGACTTCACTCAAGCCAGTGTGCACAATAATACGTTTTACTGTTGGATGGTTCTTTAAGATTTCTGGGATATCCATGTAATATAAGCCATGGTGCAAGGAAAACTCAAAGTCTTAAGATGATTGTTACTTATGTATCTGATAATGGTGTCCCCAATGAGTATCATGTTGAACTTGGGCCAGTACACACTAAACTAACAGTCTGAACCAAACAGTTGAACTGCATGGTGGCATTAACTTCAGTATGTTGCAGGTGCTGAATAAACAAACACTGCACAGCAACTGTACCATTAATCCCATGTCCTGAATGAAATTGTGAGCAGTAAATGTGGTTTTGCTTTCCAGGGCTACAACAGTGGCTAGGTATGTGGGTGCCATTTTTAGAGGTATTTTAGGGAGTGCTCTTGAATGTCCAATCTATTGTTAAATTAATATATTTTCTCAACAAACATATGAACATTCTCGAAGTGTGGTTATTCTACTATTCTATTTGCTTGGGGTAGGAAGTGTAGCCCTGGGTACAGGATTGACAGTGATCCCCTACTTCAGACAAAACCAGTCATGTCTGCATAGGATGCCAGCAAGAACCCAGCAAGAAGGCACTCAGGGACTCAGACCCAAGTATCTGCGGTAGTGAGCCACTGTAATAACAGCAGCGCACGCCGAGCTTTCACCCTGTATGCGATGATACATAACATAGTACATATTGTAGTAAAAGTGCAAAACCAAGTTATAAAATAGCTTGGAATAAAAAAAATTGAGACTAACTCACATATTTACCCAGGATTAATGATCCAACCAAAGTGCAGAAGGCATAGCATCCAAAAATTAAACCGATTACTGCTTGGCTCACTCCTTTCTTCTCTGCCTACATAAAATTCCATTCAAAAGAATTTATGATTATGAAGCATAAAACCTTATCTTGTTAAAAAACAAATTTATTATACTTCACAAATAAATTAATAGAATATGAACATACAGAATATGTTCTTACCTCGAATGGAAAAAATGGGCCCAATATTGAATAGCATATCATTGAGCTGAAGTTTAGGGTTGCCATTGCTATTAAAGTTAATATTTGTTGGCGGTTCATCCTTGAGGCCCCCATTTCTGATGGTGTGGAACAGGCTAAAATAAGGTCATATAAACATGTACTCATTAGAGTTGTGTTGTGTCTAATCACAAAATGATATGTAATATAAAACACAACAGGTGTACACTGTAAATTATGACTATTTAGCAACAGCTATGTACCCATCAAATACATTATTTACTGGAGCTGTGCTTTCCACACTCAGAACACTTAGATCCTAGGGGATCCCTTCAGCATGTCCTGGGCCTTCCCAGAGGCTTCCTCCCGGTTGGCTTTGCTTGATATACCTTCAGCAGGAAGTGTTCAGGAGGCAGATGCCTGAACCACCTCAGCTGGCTCCTTTCCACATGGAGGAGCTGTGGTTCTACTCCATACTCCTCCTAGATCTCCGAGCTCCTCACGTGATTACATAGACTATGTGCATCAACCTGGCAGAAAACGGCTTGCATCTCTGATTTTGTTCTTTTGGTCATTACCCAAGCCATAGGTGAGGGTGGGGACATAGATAGGTCAATTGAGAGCTTTATGGTTCAGCTCTCTCTTCACCACTATGCTTCAGCACAGGGACTGCATTGCTACTTACTCTGCACTCAACCTACAGTAAATCTCAAGATCCCTCTCCCCATCGCTCTCTCAACAAGACCCAGAGGTACTTTCACCAGGGGTATGCTTCTCACCCCTCAACTGTAGGGAGCATGCCATCTTTTTCTTATCTTATTCTGAATCCTATAAAAAGCAGTTTTCCTTATTTTAATAAAAAATAGTTGGTTAATGTTGACATAAAGTGTGTTAGTGTTAGTGTTGAAAGTGTTTTAAGTATTTGAGATTTTGGTTTATAAAATTTACAACTTTAAAGATTTTCAAATTAACTCTCCACAACCCCAAACATGGGACTGCCAAAACATTCTCTCCTCAAACTTCAGGGTTCTTTGCCAAAACTATGGAATCCAAATAAAACACCACCCTACAAAAACAACAACAAAACAGATTGCAGTGGAAAGTTGGCCAAAGAAATCACTTCTAAAATACTACTGTGTGTAGTGTAAGGCCACTTGATGTGTGATGACAGGAGTTCAGACCATGGTTAAATGTTTGGGAAATGGAAAACCTGCATTTCAAACCCCATTTCTTGAAGTTTGATGAGACAATTGATGTAGGTCTCAAGAGTTGTGTGGTTATAGCACTACCCACTGGGCCTTCATGACGGCCTTCGGTAGTCAAATATTCACTGCTTGACATTATGTATGGCGCGCTGGTCACATAAACGATACGATAAGCCTGTGATGATGATGTTTTACAAAAACTGGACACCGTCACAATCTAACAGAAACAGAATGGGCAAGTGCTGGTTTAAAGATTTTCCCTCGGTACTTAAATCACATTAAGGACCTTCTGGTCCAGTACTTTAAGCGCTATTAAACTTTCTTGATCATGACAGTGGGTGCACTGTATTCAAATGCCCTCCACTAGATTTCAATCCAGTTGAGTGGAGAGTGCGTCATGAATGTGCAACCGACAAATGTGCATCAACTGCTGATGCTATTAATATGGACAAAAATCTCTAAGGAATGTTTCCAGCCTTGGTGAATCTTGGTCATGAAGAATAAAGGCAGCCTTGAAAGCTAGCTAATGGGGGCCCAAACCGATACTAGCAACGCGTACCCAATAAAATAGCTAGTCAGTGTGTATAAAGAAAAATATGTACTTGTGGTTCAACCTGTGGCCATGACTGACACGGAAATGCGCACGCGCGGATACCCCATCTTTGATTATATTGCTTTATTTCATAAACGCTGTGGATCATAAATCGAGAAAATGTCCCTAACAAGTGCACTAGATAGTGAACAGGGTGTGGTCTAGGACAAAGGAGCTCTCGTTGACAGGTGGTCGGTAAACGTTAGTATAGTGACAGGACTCATTTCGGACTTATGTCCTGTTGTTGGTTCGCAATATTGCTAGCGTTTTGCCCCAAACATCACTCAAGACGCGTGGAGGTGTGGGTTAATGTTTTCTGTAAATAAGCAGAAGTAATTCAAAATCACCTACCCGCAGCTACTGAATCAGTAGTTTCCTCCGCCATAGTGGAAGTGTAAAGTTCAGCAGAAACTCGACAGAGAGAAGATTGACGTTATCTTAAAACTAGTTGATTTACTTCTTCGGTGGATTTAAAGGAGGAGCGTGGATAGGTGGAAAGAGGTGTCTATCACCGCACTGTTTGCTGGGTGTGAAGAGTATAGAAACTCGTAGAATGTTTATTGCGTTCCGTTTTCTGAGTGCACGGCGAAGTGACAACACAGCAAATAACCCAACAAACCCAGACTTGTCAGCTGAACATCCCTAATGCTTATTTCCCATTCCACCACATCCCAAAGGTGCTCTACTGGATTGAGATCTGGTGACTGTCAGAGCCTTTTAGCTACAGTGATGTTCAAGAAACATCCGTGTGATCATTTGAGCTTTGTGACATGGTGCTTTATCCTGCTGGAGATAGCATTAGAAGGTGGTACACTGGACATTAATGTGATACACATGGGCAGCAAACAATACTCAGACTATGGTATGGTATTTAAACAATAATCAGTTGATATTAGGAGGCCGAAAGTGTTCCAATAAATTATCCATACAACGTCACAGCACCGCAACAGCATGAACCTTTTACGGTTTTCATGAAAAATTCTGAATTGTGCATCAGAAAGAGAGCCTCATCAGATCAGGGAATATTTTCCTCATTTTCTTTTGTCCAAATGCGGTGAGTCAATCTGCTAATTTGTTATTTGAGTTACGCTTTCTGTCAACCTGAATCAATCTGTCTATTCTCTTCTGACCTCTGACATCAGCAGTTGCACCCAGAGAACAGCCACTACCTGGATATTTTCTCTAACTCTGATCATTCAGAAGATGGCTGCGTGTGAAAATCCCAGAAGATCAACAGTTTCTGAAACTAGGACCAACAACCATGCCATATTCAAAGTCACTTAAATCACCTCTCTGTCCCATTCTGATGCTTCTGCAGGCCATATCTACATACCTGAATGCATCAATGTGCAGTCATTTGATCTGCTGTTTTTTTTATCTATGAAAGAGCAGTTGAACAGAGTTATTAGAACCAGTACTGCTCAAACATCAGCAAATGTCTTCTGTACTATAAAGCGGTTTTTCTCTTCTGCATGAATGTATCACTAGAAATGAGACAATCTGGATTTCCAAATACTCAACATTCCCCAAAAAGTTTTATGGGCTTGCTAATTGCCCAGCATACCTGCATCCAAATCACCACCTATCCTAATCTTGTTTTTAGCAGACAATGCTTTTCCAAGATGACAAGGCTAAAACCGACTTCCTATTTCTTAAGGTGGAAGATGATTCTGCCAAATGTTGATTTGATTTAGAATGTAAAAATCTTTTTACATTTTTGGTCTTTTAAAATCATTTCCTTTCATATTTGAATATTCCAACTGGAGGAGTTTCCTACATGTGCCTTAAGATATTTTTTAAATATAAATTACATTAGACTGCTGAGTCACTGCATGTGCAGATTAGTGTTTGCATGTGCCTGCTTATTTATTTACTGCAGCATTAAAAATATAATCTGCAAAAACACACATCACGCCAGCCAGTGGTTGCCAAACTATTAGAGCCAGGGTTTTTGGATGTAATGCGCTTGAGCTAAAGTGTACTTCAGCCAAATATGTTTATTAGTGTTATTTGTATTGTCAAGCCTAAATCAGCAAAATTATTGTAACATGTACATATACAGCATTTAGCAGATGCCCTTATCTACATCTATACAATCCTACAATGTACATCCCGGCAATGGTTGGTTAAAGGCCTTGCTCAAGCACCCAACAGTGACAGCTTGGCAGTGCTGGGGCATGAACCCCATAGTTCCTTAACCACTATACTATTACAGTCACTATGATATATGGTGAAACAGATGTGTTCTGTAAAAAGACTGAAAATCTCTGTGACAATGGTTATATGTGAAGGGGAGTTTAAATGATGCATTAACATACAATTATACTGTATAGTCATAATGCAACTTAAAGTAACTACATTAATCACCACAGCTTGCCATCAACTTGGAGCAGCAAAAACATTTTTTGGAGTGATAACTCTTGCACCAGTGTATAGAACTCCATAACTACAGCATACATAATTGAGAACAGCGTAGAAAAGTCTTAATCAAGTCTTAATAAAGCCTTTGGGTTTGAATTAGCACAGAGATCTAACCAGAGCCTACTATCGTAATATTTTGAAGTTGTTAATGCTCATGTAGGTGAATGGTTCAGATCCTCACAGCATGGTTTGCGCCACTAAAATATCACGAGCATTAATATGGCACATGTCCCTCTTTGGTGCTATAACAGCACCCTACCAGCTTTTAAAACAAGAGCATTAGTGAGGTCAGATGCCGCTACTAATGCTGGGTAAACAGGCATGCATTCCACACATCCAAACAGGTTTCACAATTCTCTAGAATGTTACTGTATGTAGTAAGATTAAGACTTCAGGTTACAGGGCCTAAGGTGCCAACCCAAAACAGCTCCAGCACAAAAACACTGAAAAAACATTCTGCTGCAACAAACACCAAACTACATTTGATAATATGTATTCTAGAACCTAGTGTTTTCATTGTACTGTAGTGCTAGGCTGCTGGAGTGAAGTGTAATTCTCACTCCAGAAAACAACTGTGCTTTACACAGCCATGTGTGCAGTTTCTTGGTCAGTGAAACCTATTCCATAAAGCTAAAAAACAGTTTTCGAATTGAACCTGCTGCCAGAGGCAGTCTGAGACATGACGGTGAATATTGCAACTTATTACAGACAATTTATCTTATATGTGAATTTACACTTTTTTAATAATGGCATGACCATCCCATAGCATAGCCATGTTGAAAAACAGCAAGCTCTTCCTTACAACCCACTACATGTCCTAATTTAATCTGTAAGCACATCGGTGTGGCTAAAATGGCTAAAGTTAAATGGTGTGTACATGCATGTATTTATGGCCATGTACTGTATTATTCAATTTGGTGGAAAGGAGACATTTGCTGAACATAGGATATACAATACAATAAAGATTTCTAGATGTTAACTATAACTTAAGGAAAGCATGTAAAACAACATACAAACATAAATAAACAAATTATTTACAAAGTCTACAGTGTATCTATGCAAAGGGAGGAATGCAACATATATTGTACTGTATGTTAAATACAATTCTCTTTCTTTTGTATCCTCTGATATGATTATTTAATGCATTTAAGTCGGTTATGTACTTAAACACAATTTGGGTGTCTTGCATATCCAGTAAAAAAAAAAAGATT